>JAUCBJ010008641.1:0-79846 GCA_032718475.1 Nemertoderma westbladi | reverse complement strand
TACGAAGAAGTTATCGACAAACATAAAATTTTTTTATATGTCTGGAGGTAGGCAGTAAAATAGTGTTCTGTGATTCCTACAGTAGTGAACAGTATCCCCCGCACGCCCCCTGCCCTCCCTTACCTTCACGTAAACTCATACCAGTATCTACGGCCTCCCACAGTCCAGGAGTTTGGATAATCTTCTCAACCAACTCCTCGAAGGCCAATAAAACTCCCTCCCGCGTCTTCGCGGACACCTCAAGGAAAAGCGACCTGTTCCGACGTGCGAAATCTAAACCCTCATCCCTTCTCACTGCGATTAGAGATTTTTTATCGATCTTATTCCCGACTACCATCTTAACTATATCGTCCCGCGAGGTATAAACTTCTAACTCCTCCAACCAATGAGTTAGCTGCGTGAAGGACTCACGGGATGTGACGTCATATACGAGGATTACACCTTGGGCGCCGCGATAGTAACTCGGCGTTAGTGTCCGGAATCTCTCCTGACCAGCTGTGTCCCACAACGCGAGTTTCACTTTATTTCCATCCACCGTTAGGGTTCGCACCTTGAAGTCGACTCCGATGGTGGCCGCTTGCTGTTCGTCGAAGGTGTCACCGACGAACCGCAGCAGCAAACTCGATTTACCGACACCGCTCTCGCCGATTATAAGAATTTTTAATGTCGTAACTAAAGAATTATCATTCATAATGCAGTAATGTAAATGTTGTAATCACTGAATCAGGTTACTACAGTTACAGTACTACTTTGGTTATCGTTCATATGCGTACCTCTGGCAAAAGAAGCAGGTTACAGTGGTGGTGTTTTCTAACCAAAACAATAAACTAATCTCCATTACTTAATTAACGGAAAGGAGCAGGTTACAGTGGTGGGCTTTTCTAACAGTCTAACCAAAACAATAAACAATATCTCAATAACATAGGGTATTTCATACTTATACTGTTATAGTCTTATTTTTGCAATACGAAAATACCAGAGGTACGCATATGCAATATGCAGATATGAACTATACTTACTACTGTTACTGTAGAACCGCAGTACCGGTACGTTGCTTTGCTATGTTTTGTGTAGCTATTAAACTACTGAACTATGCACGCTTGATTGAGAACCGCAGACCTAGAGAAGTGAGAATGCAGAATGCTGAGTGAAGTTCTACTAGGCCTACTGCAGTACTGTACTGCTGTACTTTACAGTACCGGTATGTCCTGGAATAACATTAAAGCACTAAAGTGTCAATGTGTTGGCAAGCTGTATTTTTCGAGGTGTTTGTTATTATACATTTTTATTATAGGAAGGGATCTAGTGGTCTTAACCTCGAATGATAAGTTTATTTTACCGAAAATAACCTTTTATTGGCGCAATTGTAGGACTAATCCCATCACATGCGTACTTTTTAACCGGGAAGTGTACAAATTTAGGAATCGAGTAATTTTTCTTGAATTAATATCTCATATCTCTCCAAACCACGTACTACGTACTACGTAATTTTCTAGAACATTGTGTATTTATTAAATAGAATAAATTGCCTGCAACGAAGCAAAATACATGCCATATCTCAGCCATTTCCCAACCAAATTCAAATATTACATTTTAGGAATCCTTGCCGTACAATCCACTAGTACCAACTATAACTACATACCCTAAGGTTGAATAATAGCAAAAATATAAATCGTGGCTCACCCATGGATGGGGGTCCACTAGTACCAACTATAACTACATACCCTAAGGTTGAATAATAGCAAAAATATAAATCGTGGCTCACCCATGGATGGGGGTCCACTAGTACCAACTATAACTACATACCCTAAGGTTGAATAATAGCAAAAATATAAATCGTGGCTCACCCATGGATGGGGGTCCACTAGTACCAACTATAACTACATACCCTAAGGTTGAATAATAGCAAAAATATAAATCGTGGCTCACCCATGGATGGGGGTCCACTAGTACCAACTATAACTACATACCCTAAGGTTGAATAATAGCAAAAATATAAATCGTGGCTCACCCATGGATGGGGGTCCACTAGTACCAACTATAACTACATACCCCAAGGTTGAATAATAGCAAAAATATAAATCGTGGCTCACCCATGGATGGGGGTCCACTAGTACCAACTATAACTACATACCCCAAGGTTGAATAATATCAAAAATATAAATCGTGGCTCACCCATGGATGGGGGTCCACTAGTACCAACTATAACTACATACCGGTACCCTATAAGGTTGAATAATATCAAAAATATAAATCGTGGCTCACCCATGGATGGGGGTCCACTAGTACCAACTATAACTACATACCCCAAGGTTGAATAATATCAAAAATATAAATCGTGGCTCACCCATGGATGGGGGTCCACTAGTACCAACTATAACTACATACCCCAAGGTTGAATAATATCAAAAATATAAATCGTGGCTCACCCATGGATGGGGGTCCACTAGTACCAACTATAACTACATACCCCTAAGGTTGAATAATAGCAAAAATATAAATCGTGGCTCACCCATGGATGGGGGTCCACTAGTACCAACTATAACTACATACCCCAAGGTTGAATAATAGCAAAAATATAAATCGTGGCTCACCCATGGATGGGGGTCCACTAGTACCAACTATAACTACATACCCTAAGGTTGAATAATAGCAAAAATATAAATCGTGGCTCACCCATGGATGGGGGTCCACTAGTACCAACTATAACTACATACCCCAAGGTTGAATAATAGCAAAAATATAAATCGTGGCTCACCCATGGATGGGGGTCCACTAGTACCAACTATAACTACATACCCTAAGGTTGAATAATAGCAAAAATATAAATCGTGGCTCACCCATGGATGGGGGTCCACTAGTACCAACTATAACTACATACCCTAAGGTTGAATAATAGCAAAAATATAAATCGTGGCTCACCCATGGATGGGGGTCCACTAGTACCAACTATAACTACATACCCCAAGGTTGAATAATAGCAAAAATATAAATCGTGGCTCACCCATGGATGGGGGTCCACTAGTACCAACTATAACTACATACCCCAAGGTTGAATAATATCAAAAATATAAATCGTGGCTCACCCATGGATGGGGGTCCACTAGTACCAACTATAACTACATACCCCAAGGTTGAATAATATCAAAAATATAAATCGTGGCTCACCCATGGATGGGGGTCCACTAGTACCAACTATAACTACATACCCCAAGGTTGAATAATAGCAAAAATATAAATCGTGGCTCACCCATGGATGGGGGTCCACTAGTACCAACTATAACTACATACCCCTAAGGTTGAATAATAGCAAAAATATAAATCGTGGCTCACCCATGGATGGGGGTCCACTAGTACCAACTATAACTACATACCCCTAAGGTTGAATAATAGCAAAAATATAAATCGTGGCTCACCCATGGATGGGGGTCCACTAGTACCAACTATAACTACATACCCTAAGGTTGAATAATATCAAAAATATAAATCGTGGCTCACCCATGGATGGGGGTCCACTAGTACCAACTATAACTACATACCCTAAGGTTGAATAATAGCAAAAATATAAATCGTGGCTCACCCATGGATGGGGGTCCACTAGTACCAACTATAACTACATACCCCAAGGTTGAATAATAGCAAAAATATAAATCGTGGCTCACCCATGGATGGGGGTCCACTAGTACCAACTATAACTACATACCCCAAGGTTGAATAATAGCAAAAATATAAATCGTGGCTCACCCATGGATGGGGGTCCACTAGTACCAACTATAACTACATACCGGTACCCTATAAGGTTGAATAATAGCAAAAATATAAATCGTGGCTCACCCATGGATGGGGGGCGGGGGGGGGGGGGGGGGGGGGGGGTTGAAACTATCTGTTTCAAATTGTATGCAATCTCATTAAGATTTGTAGAACAATTTCTTTTTTTTGGGGGGGGGGGGGGGGGGGGTGGGGTCCAGGTACGGTAACTGAATAACGATACTATATTCCAGGACACTGGTGAGGACCTCCTGTGACACCAGGACCAATTTTGCTTTCGAAGTAGCATTCAGTACTGCAGAACTGCACTGTACATCTGCACGGATATTACAGTAAGGTTACTATATTTCAACCTCTGGCACTCTGAGCACTCGTTTGTACTGTATACAATATTACAAACTATACCCATAGCCCATTTATAGTTACAGTTCATTATAGTTCAACTTTATATTGAAATGTAACTCTGAGATATTTCAACCACCTCTTATTTCAAAAGATTCCAATGCCTACTTTACATCTTTTTTTGACAAACTCCTTTAAGTATTACAACTGTATTCTAATAATATAATTTATAACTGAACCTCAAAAAGGTAGTAAAAAATCGCAGGTAATTTGCAGGTCAATTCTCATGGAGTTATATTGCCATATCAACTAAAGTTGTAGAACATTATTGTACCGGTACTGTACAGTACAATAGAAATGCATAAAGCATAGCTACTGTAAATAGAAATGGAAGTGTTTGTTTTGAGGACAGATACTTAGTTTACAATATTTGTTTGTTGTTATGGAATATTATGGATACGGTGACAGATTCTTCTGAGTATTTTTCGACTGTAGATCAAGAATTTAATATCGACTTGGAAGTAACAACACCAGAGGAGCCATTAGAAGTAAACACAGAGCCGGATATCGCTCCTGAAACTCGAACCAGACGTTCTCTATGCCAGAGTTTGCGCGATCCTAACATTCAACTTAGACTTTCACTAGCGGGAGTTCCGTCATTCGTGACTTTAATTACCATTGGGATTACATTACTCCATACAATATATCCCGGAGGGCCACAACCAGACACACCCTCGTTTGCTTCAGTAGGATCTACAAACTTACAAATTGATTCCTACAACTCGATAAATCCCTGTTTCGGAAAAGATTCCGGAGTTCAGAATATTTCCAAAGAGTGGGGTTTACTTGACTCTGGTCAAATCCGTTGCGACAAGGATAACGGCGGCCCTTGGTTGGTGTTTCAGCAAAGGTATAACGGAGAAGACTATTATGTGTTTAACAAGGAATTCTATAAATATGTTGAAGGGTTTGGTGTTCTAAGTGGGAGTGGAATCAATAACGGGTACTGGTTAGGGTTGTCTAAGATTTCTGAGCTCACTCAGCTATCTGACGCTGTTCTGCGGATAGACATATGGGTCGACCCCCGCTGCCATCCATGTAGGGGCGCGCACAGCATACACCCACCCTAAATATTTTCTACGAATTTGTACTTACTGTACTACAGTACTTTGAGTGTGGAAAATGTTGTATATCATGCTAGATATTTATTCCAAAAAAAATGTTTTAGAACAAATATATTTTATAATAGAAAATATAATATTAATATAACAATTAACTAATTTTTAATTACAAAATTATTAAATTTTACAAAAAGAAGGTAACATTTTTTTATCCGACCTTTTAATCCGCTTCACCAAACACGGAAAATGCAGTAGTGTAGTAATAGTTTGACCTCCCCACGTCTTTCTGGATGAGCGATAATTTTATTTTCACTTCGACTTTTTAACTACAGTATAAAGCAAAATGTGTCTCGATATTACACCAGTCATCGCTCCGATAGTAACAAATACTCCCATCAATCAAATCCCACAATAAAACCAAAAATGTTGTTTGACTTTTACTTTTGACAAGACTTAGAATTTAATTTAAAATAAATTAGACGCGAGTAAAATAATATACATTAGAGGATGCTGTGCACACTTCATACTAAGGCCCGGACGAACACTATTACGTTGAATATTCGACTTTCAAGGTTTCCAACATCTCTGGAGGAACAGATAATCCCGGTTTCATATTGACAGTCGGTGGATATTCCGGGAGTGGTGGCGATTCCATGAAAGATTTCAATGGAAATCCATTTATCGCAAAGAATATGCCAACAACTAGTGGCGGTCTCAACTTCGGCGAAGGGTGGTACTTGGGTGGTTGGTGGTACGGCAGTGAGACTCCGGTTTCCGGTGGTGTTCTCAATGCCGCCTACCGTAATCCATCACATCTACTACCACTCTGGTTAAATAAAAGAACATCGGAGCTCATGACACTAAACACTATAGAAATGAAAATAAAATTCAGACCTCCACAATACGCAATTATTAACTGATAAACTCACTAACTAAACATAAACTCTTCAATAGAAACATTACCGGTAGTAAATCAACCCCATTTCTTTTAAATATATTTCCCAAATAAATAAATTAAATTGTACAGAGTACAGCCAATCAGAAATCAGTTGCCGTTGAACACCGCACTACTTACTGCACACCTATTGCACAAATCAGATGTAGTTTCAAAACGATTGGTATTATTCGATGACAGCCATAATGGGAACGGTCTCCGTTCCTATGTTGTTCTGGGTTCTGAAAAAATTTCTCCACGGTGAAATTTTGAGGGAATAAAGGTTTAGTTCGGAATTTTATGGGCAAAATCCGCCAAAAATATTATATAGGCCTATGTATCATAAAATTAATAAAATATTTATCAAAAAATAAAATCAAAAAAATAATTTTAATAATGGGAACAGTTCCGTAAGCAGTTGCATTTTTAAAACATAAATCTTTTTTACCAGGGTAACAATGTAGAGTTCTAGAACAAAATATAATTATTATACACTATTCTAGATCATAAATAAAATAAAAAATATAATGTTCTAGAACATATAGCTAGTCATTTTTCATATTTAAAATGGTTATGACTAAATTAGAAAAAATCTACATTTTTATAACATAAATCATTGTTGCGATGCAAAAAATGTAAACTGCTATAATACCATCAATATTTTTGGTCATTAATATACAGTAAGTTCGTAACCTCTTTTGGTAATAGTGATGGGTTAGTATTGCGTCTATATAGCGCCTTTATTTTATTTTATTATTTAGTCAGTGAACATTAGTTGTCCTACAGCTTTTTTATAATGATGTAGTCGGAAGCGACCAGTGCCGTGCAATCAGTGAGCTAGCACCTTTTATATTTTTGGTATTTTTTTCTGTTTATTTTAGTTTAGATTATAGTTTTATGTCCCATTCTCGGCCCCCATCCTGTGCGTTTTGTTTCTCCCCTTTGACACACTTAGACTTGATTATTCGATGTTCAATATGTTGTAACTCCTACCACTACCAATTTGGATCTTATCTTACCTTGCAAGGAAGGACGTTAAATCTGAATCGACTGATTTTTATTGTAACTTTTGCTCACTTGAAATTTTTCCATTTTTCTCAGTCCCTACTTCTAACAGTGATATTTTTTCATCACTCACTCCCCCCCTCTCGGACTCAGACATTCTCAACCAAACTTTTAGCGATCTCGATCCTGACTCAAACTTAAATAATATTAACTTTGATGGAGGAACCCTTAACGAACAACAATTTACAAAAGAATTGTCTTCCCTCAATAAAGGTTCATCTCATAAAGTTTTCACCTAAATTGCCGCTCCTTGCCTAAAAACCACTCTACATTACTAGATTTCCTTTTAACAATAAAACTAAAATTTGATGTATTATCCTTTCCCGAAACATTCCTCACTGCCAACCATTATCGTATTAACCAATTATTCCAAACCTCTTATAATTGGTACAATCTATCGCCCCGACTCTGTAGCTCACGCTGAATTCCTAACAGTACTGGACTCAACCATTTCTAACCTTTCTAAAAATAACCTTGACATTGTTGTAACTGGTGATATGAACATTAACCTACTTAAACCGAACACTGATTCATATTCCTATATCGATCTACTGACCTCTTATGGCTTCGTCCAATTAATTAATCACCCTACTCGAATTTTTCACTCTGAACTCCACGATCGAACCATTCATTCCGAAACACTTATCGACCAAAGCTTCACCAACATCACTTCAAACTCCACTAATTCCGGCACAATCTCATGTAAATTGGCACCACGATTGGCGACCACCAACCCACTTTTGTTATACTCCAAAAATACTCCTCATTCGTTGCCCCCAAACAATCTTTCAAATTTGATTTGTCAAATTTCTCTCCAACCGCATTCTTATCTGATTTGAAATAGTACCTTTAATAATAACTCTAACACTTCCGATAAATTCGATGCCTTTTACAATGACCTTACGAACATCTGTACTTCTCACGCCCCGTGTATCCCAGTCCCACCTCGCTCCACCCCACTCAAACCATGGATGACAGAAAATTTAATAAATTGTACTCTCACCAAAAACAAACTTTACCGCACCTTCAATAAAAACCCAACCCAAATAAATCATTCCGCCTTCACAGCTTATCGTAATCAATTAACATCTACACTCCGTACTGCGGAAAAATATTACTACGCAACTCAGTTTAAAGCTAATGCCGGTAATATAAAGAAAACTTGGTTTATAATAAATTCTGGCCTCAATAGGAACATAAACTCCAAACTCCCAACCAAACTCACAGTTAAAAAATGATCCTTCTACTGAATCCATTAGTGACCCAACTATTATAGCTGAACTATTCAATCAACACTTCTCCTCTATTGGTCAATCACTCGCCAATACTATTCCTTCTTCACCCCGTAGACCAACCCGACATATCAACCCACATCGTAACTCTTTCTCATTAATTGAAACCTGCCAAGTTGAAGTTGAACTCTACTACTAAATTGACAGGATGATATGATAGATAATTTATGTAGGTATGAGATAGAAGCCGAGAGTTAATTATCTGTTCGAATACTTTACTAAGAATGGGCAAAAGGGAAATAGGACGATAGTTGTTACGATCAGAGTTGTCACCAGATTTAAAAATTGGGATAACTTTAGCTTTTTTTAAGGGGTCAGGGAAGAAGCCGTGAGATAGCGATAAATTGAAAAGGTAACTAAGGATGATAGATAGAGGTTTCGCGGCCAGAGTGAGTTAGCGGGTTGGAAATGGGTCATTGGAGGCAATGTGAGGGTCTAGCTGTAGTAGTTTGAGTTCAACTCGGTGACACAGAACCATTTGAAGTGTTATGGGGTGTCCTCCAGGGAGACACACTTGCACCATTCTTGTTCATAATTGTGGTTGACTATGTTCTACGCATGTCCTTAGATCATCATAATGATGATGGGGTGATGATAACTCCACCTACTGGCTCCAGAAGTCGAGGAAATCCTACCAAGTACCTAACTGACTAGGATCGGCATGCTGCATTGCAGCTGCATTTTTAAGAATGCTGTGCCGGCTTGTCAACAAAATTGCACCGCCACAACTCCCTATCACCCATGACATTTGCTAGATCATCCGCATCTTTAAGGCCAGTGTCCTTTAAGATGCGTCTCAAGAAAGTCATGGGCTGTCCACCATGCTTATTCACTCCATGAGGCTGCCAAAGTACAAGATTATGCACTGGCTGGTCCTCACGGCGAAAGCAATGTCCTGCAAACGTCTAACTAATTATCGTCTAACCCTATCTATAAATCTTTATCCATCTTACCTCTTGAACAACTATACGAGCACCAATCTGCATTACTTATGTACGATGTTAACAACTCAATTCCATCCACTTAACTCCCATTGGCAAATTATTCAAGAAAATTTCTCATGGCTATTCAACCCGCTTGGCTACCTCATCCGGCTACACTGTCCCTATATGTAGGTTAACTTCCTCCCTAAGCTCCATTCGTTTACCAAGAACCAACCATCTGGAACGCTGTACCCACTGAATTCAAAACGAAAAAAAAACAAGAAACTCATTCTCTATGGCTTATTAATTGCATATTATCAATTCGCTCCCTTTAACATCTTACAATAACAATCAGTGTATAATTATTTACTGTATTACCATACTACTGTATAATTAACCTGTTTCGCTCCAAACATATCTTAAATTGTTCTACCCAAAACAACTTTGTGTCTTTGACCGATCCACATTAGTCCTTACATTCTCCTATATATTGCAGTATATGGCTCATTGTCTGGAGAATAATTAAAAATTGAGTAACAAAGAGCACCCCCCCCCCCCCCCCCCCCCCACACACACCGTTATATATACTATATATTCTTTATCTATCTAATTGTACATTGGGCAGTTCATAAGTGAAAGAAAATAAATTGAAATTGTAATTGTAATTTCTGCCGTGAGTTCCGCAGTTCCAAGTTCATTAAATAACCAACAAATATAAATAAATACATAAATACATACTGTAGTTATTAAATCATTTATTATTAAATCTTTCTCTCTTTCTGACTTATTGATTACCGGTACCGGTATTGTTGTACTAAACTTTTGCCTGAAGATGACTACACTACAGTAAAGTATAATAGTACTACACTACAGTAAAGTATAATAGTACTACACTACAGTAAAGTATAGTAGTACTACACTACAGTAAAGTATAGTAGTACTACACTACAGTAAAGTATAGTAGTACTGTACTACACTACAGTAAAGTATAGTAGTACTACACTACAGTAAAGTATAGTAGTACTACACTACAGTAAAGTATAATAGTACTACACTACAGTAAAGTATGGTAGTTTCTTTTTAGGCTGCTTAGTGCTTTTTTTTATTTTTAAATGACAAACTTGACAAATATATAAAAAGACACATAAAATTCTAAAAAATAAGAAAAACCTCACCCACCACCAGGCTACTGTACAATGTTGCTTGGCTTAGCGGGGATTTCAAAATTAGTTTATTCTTGTATCAGCATTTGCCAACCGGATGGAGGCTTGGGCGATGTCCTGATATATGCCTGCTGGGCGTTTACGGGCAGACCTAGAGCCACGGACGCACATGAGCGAGGCTCTCAGCAATGCGAAACTCAGTTGGTAGTACTACACTACAGTAAAGTATAGTAGTACTACACTACAGTAAAGTATAGTAGTACTACACTACAGTAAAGTATAGTAGTACTACACTACAGTAAAGTATAGTAGTACTACACTACAGTAAAGTATAGTAGTACTACACTACAGTAAAGTATAGTAGTACTACACTACAGTAAAGTATAGTAGTACTACACTACAGTAAAGTATGGTGGCACTGAAGGGCCAACAACGAATTTTTTTTTTGCTAAAACATGTCGTGCGCACGAGTTGTCTACAGTAACAGTAGAGTTGTATTACAACTACAGTAGTCGCATGAGTAGTACTAGCACAACAGTAGTAGAGTTGTACTGATGTAAAGTCTGGAGACTGCAGACAGAAAGTTGGTCAGTGCCACCATAGTAAAGTATAGTAGTACTACACTACAGTAAAGTATAGTAGTACTACACTATAGTAAAGTATAGTAGTACTACACTATAGTAAAGTATAGTAGTACTACACTACAGTAAAGTATAGTAGTACTACACTACAGTAAAGTATAGTAGTACTACACTACAGTAAAGTATAGTAGTACTACACTACAGTATAGTATAGTAGTACTACACTACAGTAAAGTATAGTAGTACTACACTACAGTAAAGTATAGTAGTACTACACTACAGTAAAGTATAGTAGTACTACACTACAGTAAAGTATAGTAGTACTACACTACAGTAAAGTATAGTAGTACTACACTACAGTAAAGTATAGTAGTACTACACTACAGTAAAGTATAGTAGTACTGTACTACAGTAAAGTATAGTAGTACATACACTACAGTAAAGTATAGTAGTACTACACTACAGTAAAGTATAGTAGTACTACACTACAGTAAAGTATAGTAGTACTACACTACAGTAAAGTATAGTAGTACTACACTACAGTATAGTATAGTAGTACTACACTACAGTAAAGTATAGTAGTACTACACTACAGTAAAGTATAGTAGTACTGTACTTTTTTTTACTACATCGTAAGTATAGTAGTACTACACTATCAGTATAAGTATAGTAGTACTACACTGGACAGTAAGATAGTAAATGTACTAGGCACTATCAGTAAGTATAGTAGTACTACACTACAGTAAAGTATAGTAGTACTACACTACAGTACAGTATAGTAGTACTACGACTACAGTCAGAGTATAGGTACTACACTCAGCGATTGTAGTGGACCGCCGGGTATAGGTAGTGAGGGCTACACTACAGTAAAGTATAGTAGTACTGACACTAGCAGGTAAAGTATAGAGTACGTACACTACGAGAGACAGGTCTGCGAATAGGTAGAACCCGCTGACTGAGTAGGAGGAGCGATACGATAGTATGAGCGATGCGCGCTACAGTAAAGTATAGTAGCCTGACTGAACGTACAGTAAAGTCCATAGCTCGACTACATTTATCATCTCCTCGTATAGTATAGTAGTACTACACTATCGAGTGATACGTGATAGGTAGTACTGTACTACAGTAACGTATAGTAGTAGACTACACTACAGTAAAGTATAGTAGTACTACACTACAGTAAAGTATAGTAGTACTACACTACAGTAAAGTATAGTAGTACTACACTACAGTAAAGTATAGTAGTACTACACTACAGTAAAGTATAGTAGTACTGACACCTACAGTAAAGTATAGTAGTACTACACTACAGTAAAGTATAGTAGTACTACACTACAGTAAAGTATAGTAGTACTACACTACAGTAAAGTATAGTAGTACTACACTACAGTAAAGTATAGTAGTACTACACTACAGTAAAGTATAGTAGTACTACACTACAGTAAAGTATAGTAGTACTACACTACAGTAAAGTATAGTAGTACTGTACTACACTACAGTAAAGTATAGTAGTACTACACTACAGTAAAGTATAGTAGTACTACACTACAGTAAAGTATAGTAGTACTACACTACAGTAAAGTATAGTAGTACTACACTACAGTATAGTATAGTAGTACTACACTACAGTAAAGTATAGTAGTACTACACTACAGTAAAGTATAGTAGTACTACACTACAGTATAGTATAGTAGTACTACACTACAGTAAAGTATAGTAGTACTACACTACAGTAAAGTATAGTAGTACTACACTACAGTAAAGTATAGTAGTACTACACTACAGTAAAGTATAGTAGTACTACACTACAGTAAAGTATAGTAGTACTACACTACAGTATAGTATAGTAGTACTACACTACAGTAAAGTATAGTAGTACTACACTACAGTAAAGTATAGTAGTACTACACTACAGTATAGTATAGTAGTACTACACTACAGTAAAGTATAGTAGTACTACACTACAGTAAAGTATAGTAGTACTACACTACAGTATAGTATAGTAGTACTACACTACAGTAAAGTATAGTAGTACTACACTACAGTAAAGTATAGTAGTACTACACTACAGTAAAGTATAGTAGTACTGTACTACACTACAGTAAAGTATAGTAGTACTACACTACAGTAAAGTATAGTAGTACTACACTACAGTAAAGTATAGTAGTACTACACTACAGTAAAGTATAGTAGTACTACACTACAGTAAAGTATAGTAGTACTACACTACAGTAAAGTATAGTAGTACTACACTACAGTAAAGTATAGTAGTACTACACTACAGTATAGTATAGTAGTACTACACTACAGTAAAGTATAGTAGTACTACACTACAGTAAAGTATAGTAGTACTACACTACAGTATAGTATAGTAGTACTACACTACAGTAAAGTATAGTAGTACTACACTACAGTAAAGTATAGTAGTACTACACTACAGTAAAGTATAGTAGTACTACACTACAGTAAAGTATAGTAGTACTACACTACAGTATAGTATAGTAGTACTACACTACAGTAAAGTATAGTAGTACTACACTACAGTAAAGTATAGTAGTACTACACTACAGTAAAGTATAGTAGTACTACACTACAGTAAAGTATAGTAGTACTACACTACAGTAAAGTATAGTAGTACTACACTACAGTATAGTATAGTAGTACTACACTACAGTAAAGTATAGTAGTACTACACTACAGTAAAGTATAGTAGTACTACACTACAGTATAGTATAGTAGTACTACACTACAGTAAAGTATAGTAGTACTACACTACAGTAAAGTATAGTAGTACTACACTACAGTAAAGTATAGTAGTACTACACTACAGTAAAGTATAGTAGTACTACACTACAGTAAAGTATAGTAGTACTACACTACAGTAAAGTATAGTAGTACTACACTACAGTAAAGTATAGTAGTACTACACTACAGTAAAGTATAGTAGTACTACACTACAGTAAAGTATAGTAGTACATACACTACAGTAAAGTATAGTAGTACTACACTACAGTAAAGTATAGTAGTACTACACTACAGTAAAGTATAGTAGTACTACACTACAGTAAAGTATAGTAGTACTACACTACAGTAAAGTATAGTAGTACTACACTACAGTAAAGTATAGTAGTACTACACTACAGTATAGTATAGTAGTACTACACTACAGTAAAGTATAGTAGTACTACACTACAGTAAAGTATAGTAGTACTACACTACAGTATAGTATAGTAGTACTACACTACAGTAAAGTATAGTAGTACTACACTACAGTAAAGTATAGTAGTACTACACTACAGTATAGTATAGTAGTACTACACTACAGTAAAGTATAGTAGTACTACACTACAGTAAAGTATAGTAGTACTACACTACAGTAAAGTATAGTAGTACTACACTACAGTAAAGTATAGTAGTACTACACTACAGTAAAGTATAGTAGTACTACACTTGTATTATCCTGTAGTTTTTTATATTATCAAATGAGCAAAAGGCGGGAAATTTAAACCATACAAGGGAATTAAATAATATAAAATAACCAAACTGATTTTGAAATTGTTTATGATACCGGTATGAGTTCCTGACTCTACTGTCCCACCCTTGTGTCGGCGTTGGCCAGCAAGATGGACGGCGATGCTTCTGCCCCAACAAATACTGGGCGTTTCCGTGCCGATCTCGACCCTCTTATGCACATCAGGGAGGCCCGCAGCAGCGCGAAGCTGAACTGCCTCCGCACCCAGCTCACGCACTCCGAGTAGCGCAGCTCGCGCCGGTCCGCCAGCTTTGAAGCGAGGTGCTTCACGAACAGCGTCGTGGAGGGAGATATTCCCCCCAACGCTGAGAATATCAGCGGGGTGAACGTGGCGTGCTCGACTTCCCGGATCCGTTCCAGATATTTGTTGCGTTTCCGGGTTTCGTGGAATAGGTGGGCTGCGTCGACGTCCATTGCGGCGTTGGTCGGGGCGAGGGGGTTGAAGACGGATACATCTATGTACGTCTTTTGATATCGATTCCCCCAGAACCCGGAGACCGACACGTCCAACCGAGCTTGTTGGTCCACGGAAGTGGACGTGCGGGAGAACTGCTCGCCGGTGATTGGCTGCAGGTGCGGCTCGATGGCAACGTTATGAGCGACCTCGGTTAACGTTGTGGCGACGAAATCCCGGAGCTCGTTGTGCCTAATTGACGGGTAACCGCCGGTGGGACAAGACAAGATGTGGTTTGTTGAAAATCTTGTCCCACAGGCACAACGGGCTGGGAGCGACTCGGGCTGCCACCCATAACGCAGACACAATGCGTCGCGGAACTCCTCTTTAGTTAGGTGGGTATCGTGGAGGGTTATGGGGCGCGCGTTGAGCCAGGCCGAGGCGCCAGGTTCCGCCACGAGCTCCGTCAACCTCCGTTGATTCTCGGGTAGGTCCGAACTAACCGACTCCACCTTCTCCTTCAGTGCCGGCACGGCCCTCGCCTTGATCCGGGTGGCGATGAACTTTTGCGCCTCCCTTATAGCGACCGGTTCCACGACCTCCGTAAACGGTTCGCAGATCCACCTGGAGTTGCCGTTTTCGATTCGTAAGTCCTCGGGAGTCGGGATCGCTAGCCCGCCGTGGCGAACTGGTAGCGAGAGCAGCCCGCGCTCCTCGGGAGTGATGACGGGGCGGTTGGTCAGGCCCTGGAGGAACTGGACGACGGACTCCTCGAGCTTCTCGAAGAAATCCATGGCCCCCGGGACAACCCTTGCGATGAACCTCCATCGAGCAACTAATCCGATAGCTAGGCCGGCGTAGGCACAGTGCGGGTCGATTGCTGCGACCTTGCTGAGTTGATGTAACTGGGCGACAAACTCGTCGACCTTCTTCCGGACGAACTCCTCCCGGTACTCAGCGTTCCCGATCACTCCACCGAGGAGATTGTTCCCAGCAGTCCCGATGGTAAAACATTCCTCGGGGAACATCCGCTTAGCTTCCTCCAGCAGATCCGGCTTTACGAGCAAGTGACACTTTGTGGGGTTGTAACCGTACAGCGGCCCTCGTTCCGCCAACAGGTCCCAGAACTTACGGAGCTCTACCAATGTTCCCGCCGCGTTCGCGTCATCGGCATACCACTTCTGAAGGACCTCCGACGCGTCGTCCAGCTCGCCGATCAGCGGCATCGATCCCATCGCGTACATCTGCATAGCAATGGGGTCGCCCTGGGTTGATCCTTCGGCCGATAATATGAACTCCCCGCCTATGTAAAGCTTCGTTGGGAGGGAGTAACAGTTCGATACAACGGTGTGGAGAGAGGGACAGACATGGCGGATATTGTGCAGTGCTGCGGCGCGGTTCAACGAGTTGAACGCGTTGTTCGCGTCCACCTGCAGCACCGCCTCGCAGTCGTCGCTCGCAAACGCGTCATTCAGGCTGTGGATGGCGTGCTCGATACCTGCCTTCTGGCCGCAGCACATCTGGGTGGTACCGCCCACGCTCTGGAGATCCTCCGAGATACAGCTAATGATAGCCTTCCCGATGACCCTCCGCAAGACCTCTCCGACTCCTATTGGGCGGACCCCGGGACACTTATCGATAGCGACGAGACGGGCGGCTAGCAAGGATGCCAGCTCGCGCGGGTCATTCGAAGATTGGGCCATCCTCTTCGCCGTATTTGCGATGCTGGTGCACAGGTCGACAGAAGGGTTGCGGAACCGTGTCGCGAGGTGCTTCCAGCCCTGGACATCGAGACCAGATGGCCCTCCTGCTGTTCCCCGGAAGCGCAGAAACATCGATTGGATCAACTGAGCGTCTATCCTCTCGAATATGACGCTGTGATATTCGGGAGCGTCATCAGACTCACCGATAAGGGTGGACTCGTGGGCTGGAGCTGGAGGGGGGTGTTTGTCCAGGAGGAACTCGCGAACCGACTTGCGAACCCCATGTTTGTCGGTGATTACCTCATCCAGGTTCAACACTTGACCCTTGGCCATCTCATCCAGCGTACGCACTGCCGCAGAAACGTTTCCCGTTAACATATGCTTACAGAAAGCCCTCTCCGCCGCGGTATTCCTGAGTTGTTTGGCCCGGGCCGAAACCTTTGGGAGGTGGGATTGTATGGCCCTGGCCTCGTTAAACAGCTCGATAATCTCGCCTGACTTCCACGAAGAAATACGGCGTTCTAGAATTCTCCGGTGGGTCGCGGTGGTTGAAGTGCGGCTGGGCTTCTGTAGCAGCAGAGCGGGTAAGATAAATTGCGCGGTGAGCGCCGCCTCGCCAGATAGTGACCCTGCATTAAACATATTTAGCAGCCGAGTCATCTCCTGAACCACTTCGCGTCCGATCGCACCGGGGGGTAGGAGGAATAGGTTGGGGCGCCAATGTACGATCGCGTCGTGCACCTTATGGACTGATTCGGCGAACACGTCTAAATGTAAGCTGGTCCCAAACCAGGCAACAGCATTAGACCCGTGCCCCCTGGCGGTAGGAGGCACTGTAGTGTTTGGCGACACTGGGGGACCGGACTGAGCACCAACCGCCGAAGGTCGACCAGACTGAGCATCAGCCGATACTGGGGGACCCGACTGAGCACCAAAAGACACAGGTTGACCCGACCGAGCACCAACCGACACTGGGTGACCGGACTGCGCGCCAACCGCCGCAGGTTTACCCGACTGAGCACCAACCGACACTGGGGGACCCGACTGAGCACCAACCGACACTGGGGGACCCGACTGAGCACCAACCGGCACAGGTTGACCCGACTGAGCACCAACCGACACACGTTGACCCGACTGAGCACCAACCGGCATGATGGGACCCAACTGAGCACCAACCGACACTGGGGGACCCGACTGAGCACCAACCGGCACAGGTAGACCAGACGGAGCACCAACCGACACAGGTTGACCCGACTGAGTACCACCCGACTGAGCACCAACCGACACTGGGGGACTGGACTGAGCACCAACCGACACTCCGGGACTCGACTGACCACCAACCGATACTGGAGGACCCGAATGAGCACCAACTGACACTGGGGGACCCGACTGAGCACTAACCGGCACTGGGGGACTGGACTGAGCACCAACAGGCACATCGGGACCAGAATGGGCGCCAACCGACACAGGTGGACCCGACTGAGCAGCAACCGACAGAGGTTGACCCGACTGGACACCAACCGACACAGGGGAACCTGACTGAGCACCAACCGACACGGGGGGACCCGATTGAGCACCAACCGACACAGGGGGACGCGTCTGAGCACCAACCGGCATAGGTTGACCCGAATGAGCACCGATTGACACCAGGGGAACCGACGCAGCACCTACCGACACTGTGGGACCCGACTGAGCACCAACCAACACTGGGGGACTCGACTGAGCACCAACCGACACGGGGGGACCTGACTGAGCACCAACCGACACGGGGGGACCCAATTGAGCACCAACCGACACTGGGGGACCCGACTGTGCACCAAACGACACTGGGGAATCCGACTGAGCACTAACCGACGCTGGGGGACCTGACTTAGCGCCAACCGACACTGGGGGACCCGACTGAGCACTAACCGACACTGGGAGACCCGACTGAGCACCAGCCGACACTGTGGGACATAAATGAGCACCATCCGACACTGGGGGACCCGACTGAGCACCAACCGACACTGGGGGACCCGACTGAGCACCAACCGGCACAGGTTGACCCGACTGAGCACCAACCGACACACGTTGACCCGACTGAGCACCAACCGGCATGATGGGACCCAACTGAGCACCAACCGACACTGGGGGACCCGACTGAGCACCAACCGGCACAGGTAGACCAGACGGAGCACCAACCGACACAGGTTGACCCGACTGAGTACCACCCGACTGAGCACCAACCGACACTGGGGGACTGGACTGAGCACCAACCGACACTCCGGGACTCGACTGACCACCAACCGATACTGGAGGACCCGAATGAGCACCAACTGACACTGGGGGACCCGACTGAGCACTAACCGGCACTGGGGGACTGGACTGAGCACCAACAGGCACATCGGGACCAGAATGGGCGCCAACCGACACAGGTGGACCCGACTGAGCAGCAACCGACAGAGGTTGACCCGACTGGACACCAACCGACACAGGGGAACCTGACTGAGCACCAACCGACACGGGGGGACCCGATTGAGCACCAACCGACACAGGGGGACGCGTCTGAGCACCAACCGGCATAGGTTGACCCGAATGAGCACCGATTGACACCAGGGGAACCGACGCAGCACCTACCGACACTGTGGGACCCGACTGAGCACCAACCAACACTGGGGGACTCGACTGAGCACCAACCGACACGGGGGGACCTGACTGAGCACCAACCGACACGGGGGGACCCAATTGAGCACCAACCGACACTGGGGGACCCGACTGTGCACCAAACGACACTGGGGAATCCGACTGAGCACTAACCGACGCTGGGGGACCTGACTTAGCGCCAACCGACACTGGGGGACCCGACTGAGCACTAACCGACACTGGGAGACCCGACTGAGCACCAGCCGACACTGTGGGACATAAATGAGCACCATCCGACACTGGGGGACCCGACTGAGCACCAACCGACACTGGGGGACCCGACGGGGCACCAACCGACACTGGGGTACCCGACTGAGCACTAACCGACACTGGGAGACCCGACTGGGCGCCAGCCGGCACTGTGGGACCTAACTGAGCACCATCCGACACTGGGGGACCCGACTGAGCACCAACCGACACTGAGGGACCCGACGGGGCACCAACCGACACTGGGGGACCCGACTGAGCACTAACCGACACTGGGGGACCCGACTGAGCACCAACCGACACTGAGGGACCCGACTGAGCACCAACCGACACTGGGGGACCCGACAGAGCATCAACCGACAATGGGGGATCCGACTGGCTAGGAACCGCCGATATTAGAGGATGGGATTGGCTTACTTTGTCCCCATTTATGGTATCGTCTAAGTCTAACAGAGTGTCGTTGCCGGATATACCGAATGCGCTATCCGTTGGCTGAGAAAGGGTCCCTAGCGCAGGCATCTGCAAGGCGTCTCTAGTTGGCTGGGGTTGTGAGCAGGAAAGTTGAGAGACCGTACTGGAGGACCGCGCTACTTGTCCACCAGAGTTCGTACAGTTTCCCCACTTAGAAGGCGCGCAGTCTGTGCATTTTCTGCCCGTACGGGCGCACACGCACTTCAAACATCGGCCCGCTTTAGGGTTGCAACCGCAACAGACCACCATCGAAAGATTCAGTCGTCTCTACTATATACTATCCTTGTCCGCGACTGTTCTTTTAAACCGCAGCACTCACAAGGGGCGGATCGCTTCCAATTATCGGCAAACTACAAAGGCTCAGTATAATCAGTACTGCACTACACTACAGTATAGTATAGTAGTACTACACTACAGTAAAGTATAGTAGTACTACACTACAGTAAAGTATAGTAGTACTACACTACAGTAAAGTATAGTAGTACTACACTACAGTAAAGTATAGTAGTACTACACTACAGTAAAGTATAGTAGTACTACACTACAGTATAGTATAGTAGTACTACACTACAGTAAAGTATAGTAGTACTACGCTACAGTAAAGTATAGTAGTACTGTACTACACTACAGTATAGTAGTAGAAACGTTGCCTCTTCCTGTATTTAATAACTAGGCCCTACAGTATGTATTTATATTTATTGTTTATTTAATAAACTTAAGAACCTTTTATTATTACAATAAAATGACATTATTTAAACATTATATGAATCTCATTGTATTCAATAAGCTTGATATTGCTATTCGTCAGCCGACTCGTCCGTTATCGTTCCCATAGATAGAAATATATTTTTACGCCATTCATAAACTGCTGGTGGAGTCCTGAGTCCACCACCAGCAGCATCACAGGTTCATCGATGCGAAATATAACTAATCGGTGTATAGATTACAACCATATTATTGGTAAGAGATTTTTGTGTTGTAAGAAGTGTGATTTCAAACGCCGAAATAGTTCTCAGCAAAATCAACGAAAGTCTCACGGTTATCAGTCCAGTTGGGAATGTTGACTGGAAAGTTCACTAATGTCCTAGCAAGTGAAGCTACAGTATAAACACGGACAAATGGAACAAGGTTGTTGGAAGAACTAATGTTAGGCCAGAGCTGACATCAAATACATCAACTCATTAAAGTCGTAGCAGTGGTCGCTGGCGGAATTATTGCACCATATGCAGGAGAGATATCGAAAGGAGATTATTTTGTATAACTGCTGCCTCGTGCTATTGGGCTGCTGGGGGAAAATGCAAAGTTGTTTATGACCCACTACTGCTGCATGTGTCAGAATTTATTGTTAACTAGCAGGCAATACCCGAGGCATGTTACCCGGTATTTCCCACTACCGGCATAGGCCTACTGACGTACCGGTACCGAACGTGAATTAAACTTTTCGAAAAGTGGCCTATAACGACCGCTGGTTAAAGTTATACACACATGCCAAGTTCCAGCGCAATCCCTCTGCCCGTTTTGGAGGAGTTCGAACACACAGAGAGAGAGAGAATTTGATTTTTATAGGTACCGGTATAGATTATGTTATACAACTAAGTAACTCGAGTGGTGCCTTCGTGCAGCAAAACCTGCAAAGCCATCATAGCGAACAATTATTGTCTATAAATTGACTTCATACAATATTATGACACACACACGCACACCAACAGCCTTTTGGAAAACGGCCATAGTATAATTCTAACAGATCGCTGATGGCTGGATGGCTCGCAGTTGTGACTCGCCCCACAAGATGTTGATGGTAATAATGTGTTTGTTAAATGTGCATTTCTCCCCCCCACCCCATAACACTTTTTAAATGTCCACAATTTCTACTAAATGAAAATATTATTATTTTATACAGTATGGGCTGTTAATATGGCTAAAATATAGTTTTTTTCGAAAAATGATCAAATTTCCAGTAGCCCTCTAGCGTGAAATTGGCTGAAACAAATTTTTTTCGAATTACGGAGGTGAGCTCCACAATAGATATGGGTTAAAATTTTTAGTTTTTGAATTTTTATGAAAATTAATTAATATTATTTAATATTTATGTAAATAGGACAAAATTTTCACTGATTTTTTGGCTGTAATCTGAAAAATTGTCTTTAAAAAGCGAAATATAAAAATTCCAGCCGATAACTTTTAAAGAACCAACTGCCGAAACCCTTTCGAATGAGCTAAAAATAAAGAAAATAAGTTAAAACTGGCGGAGGAGTCTTAGTAATTTAAAAATTGTCATTCCGAGATAATAGACTTCAAAGTTTAAATCTTCCCACCAAACCTGGGGCGGGCGACACGAAGCTCCGTTAATTTTAAAGTTAACGGAGGTTTAACGGAAGTGCACTTAACGGAGAACTCATAATGGCCGACACGAACGAGTATTTAGGCCTCCGTTAGTGAGTTCTCCATTAAGGCTCCGTTAGTAATAAAAGTGATACTTTCCAAATGATGATAAAGTTGCGTACACGTGAATGTTGTTGTGGTTGCTTAGGCAACTCGATAATGTTATTGTTGGAGTGCCGTCTAAAAAATGATGTACACCAAAGGCAGCAAATACTACCGCTACAGTTTCATGTTTAGGCAATAGCGCACACAATTAATGTTAAGATCAGGAATGTAACATCATCAAAACAACTAATGTAATAGAGCATATGGAGTGCCCGAGTATTGGGTAGAAATCTACTCTATCTCTCAATGACCAACGACTTCCACCTGGTCATTGAGGAATCGTTCGTTAAATTATGTATCTCGAAGATTGCTGAAAGGGTCTAACTGATGACGGAAAACTACGTTGAACTGTGTTTAACTGTGATTGAACAGGTCCTTTTATTTGATTAGTATGTGTTAAAAACAATTAACAACAACTACAAATTTTCATTGTAGATAGTGATTTTTATTAAATATGTGATACAAAGATAACATGGAATAAAAAATTAACAAATTAGCTAGTTTTTTGTTTGTTTGTTCTAGAACAAATAATAATTGTTCTAGAATAAAATGCCCCACATTGTTTAATTAGAACTACCGACAAATAGGACTTGGATAATGCGAAGATTATTGAATGTCACACAACGTGAATTCTATGAAAGCAACTATGAAAGCTAGAAATATAGTTTTTCAGAATGTATTTATACATAGTCGAGTCAATCTAGCAAAAAAACCCATAAGTATTTCGTAATCAATCCAAACCACACATTTTGGATTCTATATTACCTTATTAATGACCAAAAAAAAGTCTATAAAATTTTATTTTGCGGATCATATGTTCATTCATGGAAATTCTGCGTAAATTTGATTAACACAAGCCAAACAAAAGCAACAGTAGGGAAGAGTAAGTAGCAAATTGGTGATGTTCCAGAATAATTTAATTAATTTCACAATAAGCTGTGATTCAATGTGAAATGAGTAATATTTACACTGGCGTGTTACTGTACACATTAATTGCTATATCTCGGTAACTAAAAGTCGCATCAAATACATCAACAACTTCACGATATATTAAGGTAACCGTTGTAAAAAAATTATACAATTTTTTATTCTGCATTACCTTGTTAATACCCCCAAAAAAGTCTATAAAAATATATTATGCGGATCACCTTCAATTTCCTGTTTCTTTCCTTAGCAACATGGATTTTACATAGCAACAAGGGGTCTATTGGTGGATTTTCTCCAAATTTGGTACAGACAAACTTTACTCTAATGACTATCGATTGACAGAAAGTATGCACTTCTAGATAGTTACCAATTTAGTTTCCCGAACAACGGAAATTTTTCTAATAATTTAACTATTTTAAATACCAATTTTGCTGGTACAATATAAATAATACTCATTATTATACCACTTATATACGCAACTTCTCTACTAATCGGGTGGATGTAACCTCGCCAATCGGATTTATAGACCTCAAAAACCCTTATCCCCAAAAAATTTATTCGTTATATGATAAACTATTGCGGTTTTCAAACTAAAACAAATAAATAAATTACACCTAAAATCAATAGAGCAATCACAATTTCATTATGTGAAAATTCTTCACTAACATTAATGGAAATTATGAAATTTCCTTGCAGTGGAATCGTATAAATTTTTACAACAGTTAGCTTAATATATCGAGAAGTTTTTGATATATTTAAAAATTTGATACGACTTCTAGTTACCGAGATATAGCAATTAATGTGTAACACGCCAGTGTAAATATTACTAATTTCCCATTGAATCACAGCTTATTGTGAAATTAATTAAATTATTCTGGAACACCACCAATTTGCTACTTACTTTTCCCTACTGTTCCTTTTGTTTGGCTTGTGTTATACAAATTTACGCAGAATTTCCATGAATAAACATATGATCTGCAAAATAAAATTTTGTAGACTTTTTTTGGTCATTTATAAGGTAATATAGAATCCAAAATGTGTGGTTCGGATTGATTGCGAAATACTTATGGGTTTTTTGCTAGATTGACTCGACTATTAATGTTAGTGAAGATGTTTCACATAATTAAATTGTGATAGCTCTATTGATTTTAGGTGTAATTTATTTATTTGTTTTACAATAGTTTATAATATAACAAATACATTTTTTGGGGATAAGGGTTTTTGAGTTCGATAAATCCGATCGGCGAGGTTACATCCACCTGTTTAGTAGAGAAGTTGTGTAAATAAGGTCGTTATATTGTACCAGCAAAATTGGTATTAATAATAGTTAACTGATTAGACAAATTTCCGTTGCTCTGGAAACTAAATTGGTAACTATCTAGAAGTGCATACTTCTGTCAATCGATAGTCATTAGAGTAAAGTTTGTCTGTACCAAATTTGGAGAAAATCCCACCACTAGACCCCTTGTTGCTATGTAAAATCCATGTTGCTAAGGAAAGAAACAGAAAATTGAAGGAGATCCGCATAATATATTTTTATAGACTTTTTTGGAGGTATTAACAAGGTAATGTAGAATAACAAAAAATTGGTTTGGATGAATTGCGAATTTGTTATGGGTTGACCCCCTTTTTCGGCTAGATTGACTCGCCTATTAGTTATATAGAGTAGAATACAAAATATTTCTTAACGGAACCTTAAAGTTGCCTACTGGTGGATGGTGTAAAATACCTTAACGGAGAGTCCTCCGTTAGTGTAACGGAGCTTCGAGTCGCTGGCTTCCGATAGTTAAAGCCGGCGTTAATTTAACGGAGGTTTCGTGTCGCTCAAAATTGTAGTTAACGGCGCCGTTAGCACTAACGGAGCTTCTTGTCGCCCGCCCCTGGCTGTATGTGGTCTGGTTTGTTAATATTGTATTACGATGGCCTTGCTGGAATATTATATTCACTCACAAAGTATAGCTATGTACAGTAGTATATACTAGTCCCTAGCTACAGTAGTATAAACTAGTCCCTAGCTACAGTAGTATATACTAGTCCCTAGCTACAGGAGTGTATACTAGTCCCTAGCTACAGTAGTAGTATATACTAGTCCCTAGCTACAGTAGTATATACTAGTCCCTAGCCACAGTAGTATATACTAGTCCCTAGCTACAGTAGTATATACTAGTCCCTAGCTACAGTAGTATATACTAGTCCCTAGCTACATTAGTATATACTAGTCCCTAGCTACAGTAGTATATACTAGTCCCTAGCTACAGTAGTATATACTAGTCCCTAGCTACAGTAGTATATACTAGTCCCTAGCTACAGTAGTATATACTAGTCCCTAGCTACAGTAGTATATACTAGTCCCTAGCTACAGTAGTATATACTAGTCCCTAGCTACAGTAGTATATACTAGTCCCTAGCTACAGTAGTATATACTAGTCCCTAGCTACAGTAGTATATACTAGTCCCTAGCTACAGTAGTAGTATATACTAGTCCCTAGCTACAGTAGTATATACTAGTCCCTAGCTACAGTAGTATATACTAGTCCCTAGCTACAGTAGTATATACTAGTCCCTAGCTACAGTAGTATATACTACAGTAGTCCCTAGCTACAGTAGTATATACTAGTCCCTAGCTACAGTAGTATATACTAGTCCCTAGCTACAGTAGTATATACTAGTCCCTAGCTACAGGAGTATATACTAGTCCCTAGCTACAGTAGAAGTATATACTAGTCCCTAGCTACAGTAGTATATACTAGTCCCTAGCTACAGTAGTATATACTAGTCCCTAGCTACATTAGTATATACTAGTCCCTAGCTACAGTAGTATATACTAGTCCCTAGCTACAGTAGTATATACTAGTCCCTAGCTACAGTAGTATATACTAGTCCCTAGCTACAGTAGTATATACTAGTCCCTAGCTACAGTAGTATATACTAGTCCCTAGCTACAGTAGTATATACTAGTCCCTAGCTACAGTAGTATATACTAGTCCCTAGCTACAGTAGTATATACTAGTCCCTAGCTACAGTAGTATATACTAGTCCCTAGCTACAGTAGTATATACTAGTCCCTAGCTAGTAGTATTTAATTACACAACATTGCAAATAGACCTTAAATTTGCTATAAAATTGTTACGTTAAACTTCTAATTCAAAAGTGAATATTTTAAAGGAAACAACATCTTTTACAAAAAGGAAGGAGCGTTTATATTATTCTTAAATTATTACCTTTTCACTCGAATTTACCTCAACATCGGGAGAAAAAGTGCAAATCCAAATCCGCGTCGCGTCGTCCATCCTCCGACCGTCTGTCCGTCTGGCTCAATGTTTGGACGTCAAAATCTCAGCAACCACTCAGTCTACTTTTTAGAGCACCAGACGGTTGTCATATTTGATTTCCTCACAACTCGACACTGTATTGTATTTCTAAGCTTATTAGTCATATTATTATTTTATAATTTAGATGGAAATATCCTCGCCATCCGGAGAAATTCAACCGACTAAGGAATATACGAACGGAAACTTTACATACCGTCGACTTACATTTAGTAACGCTGAGGTGAGTAGGATACATAGCAGAGGTGAGTTGGATACATAGCCGAGGTGAGTTGGATACATAGCAGAGGTGAGTTGGATACATAGCAGAGGTGAGATGGATACATAGCCGAGGTGAGTTGGATACATAGCAGAGGTGAGTTGGATACATAGCAGAGGTGAGTTGGATACATAGCCGAGGTGAGTTGGATACATAGCCGAGGTGAGTTGGATACATAGCAGAGGTGAGTTGGATACATAGCAGAGGTGAGTTGGATACATAGCAGAGGTGAGATGGATACATAGCCGAGGTGAGTTGGATACATAGCAGAGGTGAGTTGGATACATAGCAGAGGTGAGTTGGATACATAGCCGAGGTGAGTTGGATACATAGCAGAGGTGAGTTGGATACATAGCAGAGGTGAGATGGATACATAGCCGAGGTGAGTTGGATACATAGCAGAGGTGAGTTGGATACATAGCAGAGGTGAGTTGGATACATAGCCGAGGTGAGTTGGATACATAGCCGAGGTGAGTTGGATACATAGCAGAGGTGAGTTGGATACATAGCAGAGGTGAGTTGGATACATAGCAGAGGTGAGATGGATACATAGCCGAGGTGAGTTGGATACATAGCAGAGGTGAGTTGGATACATAGCAGAGGTGAGTTGGATACATAGCCGAGGTGAGTTGGATACATAGCCGAGGTGAGTTGGATACATAGCAGAGGTGAGTTGGATACATAGCCTAGGTAAGTTGGATACAAAGCAGAGGTGAGTTGGATACATAGCCTAGTTGAGTTGGATACATAGCCGAGGTGAGTTGGATACATAGCAGAGGTGAGTTGGATACATAGCAGAGGTGAGATGGATACATAGCCGAGGTGAGTTGGATACATAGCAGAGGTGAGTTGGATACATAGCAGAGGTGAGTTGGATACATAGCCGAGGTGAGTTGGATACATAGCAGAGGTGAGTTGGATACATAGCAGAGGTGAGTTGGATACATAGCCGAGGTGAGTTGGATACATAGCCGAGGTGAGTTGGATACATAGCAGAGGTGAGTTGGATACATAGCCGAGGTGAGTTGGATACATAGCAGAGGTGAGTTGGATACATAGCAGAGGTGAGTTGGATACATAGCCGAGGTGAGTTGGATACATAGCAGAGGTGAGTTGGATACATAGCAGAGGTGAGTTGGATACATAGCCGAGGTGAGTTGGATACATAGCAGAGGTGTGTTGGATACATAGCCTAGTTGAGTTGGATACATAGCCGAGGTGAGTTGGATACATAGCAGGGGTGAGTTGGATACATAGCAGAGGTGAGATGGATACATAGCCGAGGTGAGTTGGATACATAGCAGAGGTGAGTTGGATACATAGCAGAGGTGAGTTGGATACATAGCCGAGGTGAGTTGGATACATAGCCGAGGTGAGTTGGATACATAGCAGAGGTGAGTTGGATACATAGCCGAGGTGAGTTGGATACATAGCCGAGGTGAGTTGGATACATAGCAGAGGTGAGTTGGATACATAGCAGAGGTGAGTTGGATACATAGCCGAGGTGAGTTGGATACATAGCCGAGGTGAGTTGGATACATAGCCGAGGTGAGTTGGATACATAGCCGAGGTGAGTTGGATACATAGCAGAGGTGTGTTGGATACATAGCCTAGTTGAGTTGGATACATAGCCGAGGTGAGTTGGATACATAGCAGGGGTGAGTTGGATACATAGCAGAGGTGAGATGGATACATAGCCGAGGTGAGTTGGATACATAGCAGAGGTGAGTTGGATACATAGCAGAGGTGAGTTGGATACATAGCCGAGGTGAGTTGGATACATAGCCGAGGTGAGTTGGATACATAGCAGAGGTGAGATGGATACATAGCCGAGGTGAGTTGGATACATAGCAGAGGTGAGTTGGATACATAGCCTAGGTAAGTTGGATACATAGCCGAGATGAGTTGGATACATAGCAGAGGTGAGTTGGATACATAGCCGAGGTGAGTTGGATACATAGCAGAGGTGAGTTGGATACATAGCCTAGGTAAGTTGGATACATAGCCGAGATGAGTTGGATACATAGCAGAGGTGAGTTGGATACATAGCCGAGATGAGTTGGATACATAGCAGAGGTGAGTTGGATACATAGCCGAGGTGAGTTGGATACATAGCCGAGGTGAGTTGGATACATAGCAGAGGTGAGTTGGATACATAGCCGAGGTGAGTTGGATACATAGCAGAGGTGAGTTGGATACATAGCCGAGGTGAGTTGGATACATAGCCGAGGTGAGTTGGATACATAGCAGAGGTGAGTTGGATACATAGCCGAGGTGAGTTGGATACATAGCAGAGGTGAGTTGGATACATAGCCTAGGTAAGTTGGATACATAGCCGAGATGAGTTGGATACATAGCAGAGGTGAGTTGGATACATAGCCGAGATGAGTTGGATACATAGCAGAGGTGAGTTGGATACATAGCCTAGGTAAGTTGGATACAAAGCAGAGGTGAGTTGGATACATAGCAGAGGTGAGTTGGATACAAAGCAGAGGTGAGTTGGATTCATAGCAGAGGTGAGTTGGATACATAGCCTAGGTAAGTTGGATACAAAGCAGAGGTGAGTTGGATACAAATCAGAGGTGAGTTGGATACAAAGCAGAGGCGAGTTGGATACATAGCAGAGGTGAGTTGGATACATAGCCTAGGTAAGTTGGATACAAAGCAGAGGTGAGTTGGATTCATAGCAGAGGTGAGTTGGATACATAGCCGAGGTGAGTTGGATACATAGCCTATGTAAGTTGGAGACAAAGCAGAGGTGAGTTGGATACAACGCAGAGGTGAGTTGGATACATAGCCTAGGTAAGTTGGATACAAAGCAGAGGTGAGTTGGATTCATAGCAGAGGTGAGTTGGATACATAGCCGAGGTGAGTTGGATACAAAGCAGAGGTGAGTTGGATACAAAGCAGAGGTGAGTTGGATACATAGCCGAGGTGAGTTGGATACATAGCCTAGGTAAGTTGGATACAAAGCAGAGGTGAGTTGGATACAAAGCAGAAGTGAGTTGGATACAAAGCAGAGGTGAGTTGGATACATAGCCTAGGTAATTTGGATACATAGCAGAGGTGAGTTGGATACAAAGCAGAGGTGAGTTGGATACAAAGCAGAGGTGAGTTGGATACATAGCCTAGGTAAGTTGGATACAAAGCAGAGGTGAGTTGGATTCATAGCAGAGGTGAGTTGGATACATAGCCGAGGTGAGTTGGATACATAGCCTAGGTGAGTTGGATACATAGCCTAGGTAAGTTGGATACAAAGCAGGGGTGAGTTGGATACATAGCCTAGGTAAGTTGGATACACAGCAGAGGTGAGTTGGATACATAGCAGAGGTGAGTTGGATACATAGCCGAGGTGAGTTGGATAAATAGCAGAGGTGAGTTGGATACATAGCCGAGGTGAGTTGGATACATAGCAGAGGTGAGTTGGATACATAGCCTAGGTAAGTTGGATACATAGCCGAGATAAGTTGAATACATAGCAGAGGTGAGTTGGATACATAGCCGAGATGAGTTGGATACATAGCAGAGGTGAGTTGGATACATAGCCTAGGTAAGTTGGATACAAAGCAGAGGTGAGTTGGATACATAGCAGAGGTGAGTTGGATACAAAGCAGAGGTGAGTTGGATTCATAGCAGAGGTGAGTTGGATACATAGCCTAGGTAAGTTGGATACAAAGCAGAGGTGAGTTGGATACAAATCAGAGGTGAGTTGGATACAAAGCAGAGGCGAGTTGGATACATAGCAGAGGTGAGTTGGATACATAGCCTAGGTAAGTTGGATACAAAGCAGAGGTGAGTTGGGTTCATAGCAGAGGTGAGTTGGATACATAGCCGAGGTCAGTTGGATACATAGCCTAGGTAAGTTGGAGACAAAGCAGAGGTGAGTTGGATACAAAGCAGAGGTGAGTTGGATACATAGCCTAGGTAAGTTGGATACAAAGCAGAGGTGAGTTGGATTCATAGCAGAGGTGAGTTGGATACATAGCCGAGGTGAGTTGGATACAAAGCAGAGGTGAGTTGGATACAAAGTAGAGGTGAGTTGGATACATAGCCGAGGTGAGTTGGATACATAGCCTAGGTAAGTTGGATACAAAGCAGAGGTGAGTTGGATACAAAGCAGAGGTGAGTTGGATACAAAGCAGAGGTGAGTTGGATACATAGCCTAGGTAAGTTGGATACATAGCAGAGGTGAGTTGGATACAAAGCAGAGGTGAGTTGGATACAAAGCAGAGGTGAGTTGGATACATAGCCTAGGTAAGTTGGATACAAAGCAGAGGTGAGTTGGATTCATAGCAGAGGTGAGTTGGATACATAGCCGCGGTGAGTTGGATACATAGCCTAGGTGAGTTGGATACATAGCCTAGGTAAGTTGGATACAAAGCAGAGGTGTGTTGGATTCATAGCCTAGGTAAGTTGGATACAAAGCAGAGGTGAGTTGGATACATAGCAGAGGTGAGTTGGATACATAGCAGAGATGAGTTGGATACATAGCAGAGGTGAGTTAGATACATAGCAGAGGTAAGTTGGATACATAGCCTAGGTAAGTTGGATACAAAGCAGAGGTGAGTTGGATACATAGCTGAGATGAGTTGGATACATAGCCTAGGTAAGTTGGATACAAAGCAGAGGTGAGTTGGTTACATAGCTGAGATGAGTTGGATACATATCAGAGGTAAGTTGGATACAAAGCAATGGTGAGTTGGATACATAGCTGAGATGAGTTGGATACATAGCCTAGGTAAGTTGGATACATAGCCTAGGTAAGTTGGATACAAAGCAGAGGTAAGTTGGATACAAAGCAGTGGTGTGTTGGATACATAGCCTAGGTAAGTTGGATACAAAGCAGAGGTGAGTTGGATACAAAGCAGAGGTGAGTTGGATACATAGCCTAGGTAAGTTGGATACAAAGCAGAGGTGAGTTGGATACAAAGCAGAGGTGAGTTGGATACTTAGCAGAGGTGAGTTGGATACATAGCAGAGGTGAGTTGGATTCATAGCTGAGGTCAGTTGGATACATAGCCTAGGTAAGTTGGATACAAAGCAGAGGTGAGTTGGATACAAAGCAGAGGTGAGTTGGATACAAAGCAGAGGTGAGTTGGGTACATAGCCTAGGTAAGTTGGATACAAAGCAGAGGTGAGTTGGATACAAAGCAGAGGTGAGTTGGATACATAGCCTAGGTAAGTTGGATACAAAGCAGAGGTGAGTTGGATACAAAGCAGAGGTGAGTTGGATACATAGCCTAGGTAAGTTGGATACAAAGCAGAGGTGAGTTGGATACAAAGCAGAGGTGAGTTGGATACATAGCCTAGGTAAGTTGGATACAAAGCAGAGGTGAGTTGGATACAAAGCAGAGGTGAGTTGGATACATAGCCTAGGTAAGTTGGATACAAAGCAGAGGTGAGTTGGATACATATGAAATCATATCGGGTTGATTCTACCGCTATTATCTGCGGTTTCAACTGTCTCCGGGTAGCTTCGGAGGTCATTTTTAGTTATTTTTGGACTTTAGTAGGACCCTAAAATGAACGTTCCGTTAACTTTGTTGTTTTTTGTACTAACTTGTAGTTACACTTACCTACGTAAAACCTACAACTGAACAAGCAGGGCCTAAAATTGTTCCCAATATTTGCTTGCCCGACAGGCTGGTACTTGGTCTTACACTCTATCCAATCCGACTAATTACAATCAAATCGTCAAAGTAACAATAAAGAATGACGTCACTCTCGGGAACAAAGAGCCAATCACGTTATCAGGAAGGACAAACAAGGCCAAGATTAGGTACAATGAAGAAGGATTTGAAGGTAACGTTGGTTACAATATATTAAACCGGAATTTCTATCGGAAGTTACAGTAGATATTAAATTCAATAGTCCGCCCAAACTATACAGCGGCGCCCTTTTATCTCACCTAAGAACCCGTTTTAGTAAGGCAGTAGTTTGTAAATTCCATGGTTTTTATCAGGATAATAACTCCATTGTCTCTGTTTCGTAGGCCTATTAGATGGCAACAGATTTTGCATACGAAGATTAAGTTAATAGCAAAATTATTATCAAAAAAATTCCCGAAATACATTTGAGATTATAGTATTACAATTGTTATGTTTATAAATCGAAAAATGCAAATTCTAACAACTCAAAAAAGCCATTAAGGCGCCCCTTTCGGTGGCGTTCGGTGGCCGTTGGCGCCCAGGGGCAAATACCCCCCCCCCCCCCCCCATAGCTACGCCTCTGCTATTGGAGTTATTACTGTACCAACAGACAGACAGCCCGACCCACAGACAAGATTAAACCAAACCACAAAACTGATATTTGAAATGAAATCACCGACCTGGAAAACCCCGATAGCGACAATGTTATGTGTTTTATTATATTTTGACGGACAACCCAACAAACAAACGGACATTCTGACAGACAGCCACACTAGATATTGCCAAACATGAAAACTGATATCAGAAATGAAATCACAGGCCACGAAAACCCCGTCCCGAAAATTCCAGCTATATGTCTGCCTCTTTATTAACATTTATAAGTTTATTACATATTGACATTCAGAAAGAAACCGACAATTTTGCTAGGGAAGGTTTAAACTTTAAATGCATTTTACTTGGAATTTTTATTTGTCGTTTTTGCGCCACTCAAATTCTAATCTATGTTGTGTTTTGAGCCGATAATTTGAAAAAACTTCCGATGAAAATTATCTAAAGGTTTTTGGTCATTATATTGATCAATGACCGAAAATTTCAAACAATTTGATTAAAAAATGTGGGAGGAGTAGCATTTAGTTGAATTCATACAAAGTTTAATAAAATTGGCGGGTATCTTATTCGCACAAGTGGGAATTATTATTTTTGCTTTTAACTTTTTTCTCAATCTTTATGCGGAGATATTGAACCCGACGCATCTCATATATTCTCCGTTCTTCGTCGGACATATTATAGTTAATAGTGAAATGTGGCTGGAAAACGGACGTGGGAAAAATAATTGTAAATATTAAAACAACACGACAAAGTTAAAGTAAAGAAATAAAGAAGCTGAATATACTGAACATGAATGACTCAAATATATATTGGTTGGCCAAAATAAATATTTATTACATAATATTGGATTATTACGGTAAATTAGCACATTTTCTGAGAAATACCAATGCTAATTATCAATTAAGGGAAAGGAGCAGGTTAGAGTGACACGTTATTCTAACAATACACAAAAGTCAATGAATAGGTTACAGTTCTATTTTGGAGCGAATCAGCTGTTATTTGGGTCTATTTTCTCTCGAGGGGGTTGAACTTTGATTCCGACCGGTAAGAAGTGAATGCAGTTTTGATCAATGAAAGTTTCTTTATTAAATATTAATCAATGTATTAATTAATTATTAATTACTATTAAACTATTAATTAATTTGCATTATTCATTCCCCTGATTTATTATGAAATACAAAAATGAAATAAAACATTCCCGCCAAAAATATATGAAAGTCACGAGTACAAAATGTATATAACATATAAAACCAAAGTGGATGGAACACACCGGCACAAAATATACATAAACATGATGGGCATTTAGGTTCCCCAGCCCAGATGGTACATCGTAAGTCGCGTAAATATCTACAGCAGATAATTTTTAGGGATTGTGACTTGAAAAAAATGAGAAACAATTTAATAACTCAAAACCCCCAACAATCCTCTTGGTAATCATCGTCAACATAATTCGCTTCCTCCACAATGCCGCTGTGTTGGTCGATAGTAAAGGTATCGTTAGCCGGTGTGCTCTCGGAGAATTCCTCATCAGCATGAACGTAAATCTTAGCGAATAAACCGCGGGGGTCGGAATCCTCCCCGGTGTAGCTGGAAACTCCGTCCGAGCGAGTCGCCTGCGACGCCACAAACTCTCGCGACAATCCCGCCTCTCGCAGCGCTCGTTCGTACTTCCGTTCCGCTATCCGACGGGCGTTCTCCTCGCTCATCCTCTCGATAAGCAACGGCCGCGATTGGACCCGGCCCATTATCTCCGCGAGCTTCCGTTGGTACTCGGCTTCCTGCAGTCGCTCCTGTCTCCGCAACTCTTTGGCGTCGGAACTCGGTCGCTTCCAGTAATACGCCTTCGATTTATCCGCTATCGTCCTCCGCAACTGACGCTCGTTCTTCTCCCGCTGTTTATCGGCGAACTGGTCGTGATTCCGTTTCACATCCTCCTCGTAGGCTTTACTCCTCCGAACGTCTTTGTAGAGCTCGGCGGAACGCGTCATCTTGTGCGGAATGGCATCCATTGAGTGCGACTTACGGAGGGAGAAGTTCTGGGACGAGCGAACCGGCGCGCGCGGGCCCTGATACGGCCAGCGATTCTCTCTCAACTGCATTTCGTCTCGCAACATGTCCTTGTAGACGTCGTCTTTAGTTTCGCGGATGTTGTTTGTTCTGAGTCGGAACGGTTTCACCACGGTCGGACCTCTCCGTTCCTTACGCCGTTCCGACTCCTTCTGGAACTGTTTGAACTGTTCGTCGTGGTCCGGTATCCTTTGGTTTACCCGCGGGTGGAAGGTACACGCGTCGCTGTAGGGATTCCCTTCGCTCCGGATATCGGCCCGGATATCCGATATCTTGTGTCGGATATTCTCGTTGGCTTTGCTGTCCCTCAACCTCGGCGGGAGTTTCGACTTTCGCAGCGTCTCCTCGGCTCGCATTCGGACTCTGACATCCCGGTACAACTCCGCCTCCTTCTGTCGGTCCGCTGCCGTCGGACCGTAGATCTCCATCGGGATACTCCGAGCTTTGAACGGTTTAACGTACGAGTCTCTCTCTTCCCCCTTCAGACACCGACGGTTAAACTTCCCCCCACTGAAGCCCTCCAACCGATCCGCGACTATCGATTCTCTTAACTCGCGTTTCTCCACGTCCCTGTCGTGGAACTTAAACGGGCGTTCCGTTGCCCTTAGAACTTCCATTCGTAGATCGTGATTCTCCATCCTACGTTGCTCTGCCTTCCTCCGCAACTCGTCGTACAACGGAACGTAGATATGGGCGGGAGGTTGACGAGCCTTAAACTTCACCGAACATTCCGCCTCCTCCGCCAGTAGCTTTCTCAGACGATCCTCCTCTAACTCTTCCTGACAGCGGCTCCTCCCTTTCGGCTTTGTCGCCTCTCTGATGGTCATTTTGAAAGGATCCGGGACAGTTATAACCGGCGTCCATTTATCCTTCTTGGGTTCGGTTTTCGTCTCCTTGTAATATTTATCTAGTTGTCGATCCAGACTTGAGTTTCTCCTCCGTGGGTAGTTGTCGATGGAGAACCCCTCCCACAGTTCGTCGACTATGGACTTGGAGGACGAGACGAAGCTGTCGTCCATTCCAGTCTGTTTCGCCGATTCTTCTCCGTGTCCAACGTCGATATCTTCCCGGTCTCGCGTCCAAACTTCCTTCCTACTCCGTCCTGCCGGATCCAGCGGCGGTTTACTCGATAAATCTCGGACTTTATCCCGCGGTAGTTTATCCCCCTCCGGTATTATTATATCCGAGTATCTTTCGTTTTCTATATCCTCCTCGCTTTCAGCTCGGAGGATTTTGTCTCCGTAAACTCTCTCATATTTATCAAGCGTCTCTCGATGCTCCTCTTTTAATTTATGTAATTTCTCGTAGAATTCTTCTGGTTCCATTGTCGCCATATTATCGACTAAGTGTTGCAGAATATCGTCGTGGCTTGGGGGTTGATTAATCTCGCTACTCAATGGAACTATATCATTTTCTACTGGTTCGACGTCGTTCTCTTTAGAAACTTCCTTATATCCAGCTTCATGTTTACACGGTGCAACGTTGTACTTCATCATCGAATACTTCAAGGATTGCATCCCGTGGCGATTATTAACTCTCGACGCAATTTCTGCCATTTTTGGGTAAAAATAACGGAATTTTGCAGTTGAAAAATAGGCCAGATTGTTTGAACAATTGATATAATCTATAAATGATCAAATTAATAAAGATTAATTAAATAAAAATTAAAGATTTATAGTTACCGGTAATTGAAAGGCAAAGAATAGTCGGATAGTAATATCCGACAATGTCGGACAGCAATATCATACCATACAGTAATCTGGTAATGAGTAATCAATATGCTAAAATGATCTACGAAGTCCTACAGTCTGACAGGCATACAGGTGACTTTATCTACTACTATTTCATATTGCCCTGCCCAACTAACCCTAATCCAAAACTAAACCGGTGGGTCAGAGGGTGGTGGCAACTATTTATCGAAATAAAATCAAAAGTGGCGGGTACCAAAGATATGCACCGGCACCGGTACAATTCCTTATACAGTTATACTAGCCTAATACAGTAATAACAGAATAAATCAGTAAATACAGAAATAAGTGGAAAACATTTTAGATATATTTCTGTATTTAGTTACCGGTAAAGTGAAATGATACCTGGACGACAGGCCTGGCCTGGGCCTGAGAGAGAGAGAATGACTGAGACCGAAAACAAATGTCTGAATGCGGAATGTATGTAACGCACACAGTCAGATTAGCTGATCTCGATCAATAAGCTTTGTTTAATTATGTTGCCTAGCAACAGTTACGAGGTGTGCAATTAATTTGGTGTACACATTCTTCATTAAGCCAAAGCCAAAATAATAAGTACTTATTGTACGTTAAATAATGTAGAACATTATTTTCGCCATACTCGAGGTATTTTATTATGATAGAAAATCGAGAGCTATATGATCAATATATGTTCCAAATTATTTAACATGCAATACGTAGTAACGCAGTTTTATTTTAAAAATGGATAATATTTATTTCACGATAGTACTGTAATACATTAGTTTCATTTAGTGAATGGAAAGTTAAGCAATATTTGATATGAACAATTTGGTTTAAATTATTATTACACATACACAATAGTTAAAATAACATTTAATTACAACACCGGAGAAAAAACAACCAGGTACACTTACGGTAAACCATGTTGAACAGTAGTCGTTGTTGGCGTTGTCGTTACCAGCATTGTCATGCTAATAACTTAGTCGGATTTAAAGCTATCGAATTGAAACTTAGCAGGTATCAATAAAATCAAAAGTTAAGCATTTTTAGAGATTTTCAGACACCATTAGTTCAATAGTCTCTCGCAGAGAGCTACATGTCTAAGCATAAATGTCTTCCCATTTCTTTGCTTTTATTTCACTCAAGCTGAAACTTGGTAGATTTGTACTTGACCATTAGCTGTGTCATTCAAAGGAGACTTATACGTCTGCAGTTCTCCAGTCTGTCGCAAGAGAGCGAAATGTTTGAAAGTGTCAACCTTCCCCATTTCCTGTTATCTTAATCTGTTTAAGCTGAATCTTGGAATATGGCCCGGTTTCACACATGTACACGTGTACCATTGTGATACGACTACCACACATGTACTGTACCAGACTACATGCCTTTTTGAGGAATGTGATTCAAGGAAGTTATTCAGTCTACCGCTAGAGGGCTGAAATGAAAAGATTTTCGAAATGTTTGAAATGAAAAGCTTCAGCCCTTTCGTATTATTGTTTATAATCCTTTCTTCCTGATTAAACCTGGTACATATATATTCTAGACATTAGAATGAGTTTTTGTGAGGTCTAACATCGACTGCAGGTACCAAGTCTGCCTCTATGTGGTGATCTATGTGATTAGGGGACATCTGCTTAGAATTTGCTTTTAATTCATTCGACTTAACATAAGATTATGTCACGTGCTGCGCTGAGCTGTGCGAAGGTCCCATTTCGTGTACATACAGTATAATGGGTCTACCAGGTCTGGCCACCACTACAGTACTAAATCCGATAGAAGCGTGTTTGCACCATTGCACGCATCCCATCAACAATTCCCTTAAATTCTTTGACTGTATGTTATGAATGTGTTACCGGTATTCTATGTAGAAATTATTGCAAATAATGAAAAAATAAAAATTTCAGATGTATTTAGTATTTTAGTTAAAATGGAAAAAAGCAGAACCTATTTTTATTATTTTCGAGATAATTATTTATTTACGGAAAAGTAAAGGTGAAAAAAAGTAAAGTTCTATGTTATGGGTATTTTTATTCATAATTAGGCCCTTTTTGCTTGATACATTAATATACTACTACTACTAGGTCGAGCTAACTCGGACAGAGGAAATGAGATCCTTCCAGGCTTCCCGATTCTCCATAGTTGTCGCAATTTCGTTTCTCCCAAGTTCAGTATCCCTTTCAAGTTGATCTATATATGTTATGGCAGGTCGTCCACGACTACGCTTTCCATGAGTTGGTTGCCAGAGAAGTAGATCTGGTATGACCTCGTCTTTACTTCGCCAGCAGTGCCCACTGAATCTTAATCTGCGTTCACGGAGGGTGGTTGATACAGGTGGTATTGTACCATAAAGCTCGGAGTTTGTCATGTGTTGTCTCCAGCTGATGTTTAGGGCTGCCCTTAGTAGTCTTGTGTAGCAACCATCAATTCGTTGTTCAAGTGATTTAGTCAGTGTCCAGGTCTCACCGCCGTATAAAAATACACTTTCCACTGTGGCTCGAAAGAACTTAGTCTTCAGGTGCCTGGAGAGATCTGATTTCCAGATGGTATCCATTTTTGATAGAGCTACCCAAGCCTTTGCTTTCCTAACTTCTATGTCCTTTTTGCTACTCTCTATCCATGATCCAAGGTACTGGAAGTCATCGACCTTCCTTAGTTGATTATTATCAATGGTTGTCAAGTTTCCATCAACATTAAAGGTCATGAATTCGGTCTTGGTAGCATTTATATGCAATCCAACCTCCTTAGCAGCCCTCTCCACTTTATTTAGTAGAAGCTGTGCATCTGCTAGCGTATTAGAGAGCAGGGCGATGCCATCCGCAAAGTCGGTGTCTGTGACTGTAGTTGCCGGATATCTACTACTTCTGCGTTCTTGAAGTGTGAATCCCAGATCTTCACCCTTTGTGGCCGTCCTCATTGCGTAATCCAGCACAATTACAAATAGTAATGGTGCTAATGTGTCACCTTGCAGTACGCCAGCCAGGATTGAGAAAAACTCAGTTTCACCATCTGGTGAGAGTACCTGCGCTTCTGTGTCACAATATAACAATCCAATGCCAGCAACAATTACTTCTGGTATTCCATAAGCTCTTAGGATTTCAAGCATTTTACCTCTATGGATGGAGTCGAATGCCTTCTTGAAGTCCACAAAAGTCATGACTGCGGGGAGATTCTTTGACTTAATTCCTTCAATCAGTCTCCGTAGTGCAAGTATCTGAGCTATTGTTGATCTACTTGGTCGAAATCCGTTTTGGCTCTTACGCAGTAGTTTCTCTATGTGAGGCCTAATCCTATATAGAATCAGTTTATTGTATATTTTGGCAGCTACCACAAGCAGACAGATCCCACGATAGTTTGTTGGTATGCCGAGGTCTCCTTTCTTGGGGAGAGGCTTTAGTTGACCTTTAGTCCAAATTGGTGGTGGCTTTTCCCCTTTTAACATCCGGTTGCAAACATTCAATAATGGTCTACAGTATTTAGCACTCCGGTTTTCCATACCTCCGCTGGGATTTCATCTAATCCACTCGCTTTATTATTGGACATGCTTTTAATGCTTCTTTGGAGTTCGGCAGGTGTGAAGTCCCCTGTTTCTATAGGTAGTGTCTTGTCATATATTTTCCTTGTAGGGCTGACCTCGATGTTTGGTGGCTGCCCAAGCAAGCATTAATATAAGAAGTCTATTTTAAGAGTAATCAAAAGTCAACTCTCTCGCCTCTCCATTATTCTGATGTGAAACTGAAGCAATAATGAAACTGTAACTATTGAATTTCTTTTATTGTTTACGTTAGAATAACATGCCACTGTAATACGTTCCCTTGATTAATTAATTGATAATAAATAAGCGCAATAATTTTTCTTGACCGTTTAAATCCTTTTTTTGTCCTTTTTTTGATAGTTTTTTTGATCTGTAGCCTGCTCCTTTCCTTCATTTGATAAAGTGACTGTTTATTGATTTGGTTAGAAAATCCCGCCTCTGTAACCCCCTCCTTTCCCACAATTAGTTAAGTGATCGTTTATTGTTTTGGTTAGAAAATCCCGCCTCTGTAACCTGCTCCTTTCCTTTATTTGGTAAAGTGACTGTTTATTGTTTTGGTTAGAAAATCCCGCCTCTGTAACCTGGCCCTTTCCCTCAATTAGTTAAATGATCGTTTATTGTTTTGGTTAGAAAATCCCGCCTCTGTAACCTGCTCCTTTCCCTCAATTAGTTAAGTGATCGTTTATTGTTTTGGTTAGAAAATCCCGCCTCTGTAACCTGCTTCTTTCTCTCAATTGGTAATGTTATCGTTTATTGTTTTGGTTAGTAAAGACCATCTATGTAACCTGCTCCTTTCCATCATTTGGTAAAGTGATTGTTTATTGTTTTGGTTAGAAAATCCCGCCTCTGTAACCCGCCCCTTTCCCTCAATTAGTTAAATGATCGTTTAATGTTTTGGTTAGAAAATCCCGCCTCTGTAACCTGCTCCTTTCCCTGATTTGGTAAAGTGATCGTTTATTGTTTTGGTTAGAAAAACCCGCCTCTTTAACCTGCTCCTTTCCCTCAATTGGTAATGTTATCGTTTATTATTTTGGTTAGAAAAGACCATTTATGTAACCTGCTCCTTTCCTTCATTTGCTAAAGTGATTGTTTATTGTTTTGGTTAGAAAATCCCGCCTCTATAACGCTCCTTTCCCTGATTTGGTAAAGTGACCGTTTATTGTTTTGGTTAGAAAGGCTAGCCTCTGTAACCCGCTCCTTTCCTTCATTTGGTAAAGTGACTGTTTATTGTTTTGGTTAGAAAATCCGGCCTTAACCTGCTCCTTTCCATCAATTGGTAATTGTTTTTTGGCTATAAAATGAGTGTTTTGCTACGTCATAATGGTAATCGATTATCGACAACAACCACAAACTATTAAATTTAGATTCTTTTACCACAGGCGCATATAGAAATCTAGCTCATACAGTAGTCTATAAATCATGGAATTTTGAATGTTTTGGCACAGGTATAGTGAAACCAACTGTCCGACAGACCAGAAATCAACAAATTTTGAATGTTTTGGCATATACAGGCATAGGCATGTACATACATAGGCATGTACAGGCATAGGCATAGGCAATCAACTGTCTGACAGTCCAGAAATCAGCTGTCTGACAGTTTGAAGAAATACATATATAAAAAGTCATTAAAAGGACAACAAAAGTCATTAAAGGGACAACAAAAGTCATTATGCACAATTCGTAAAAAAAGGAGGACAAAAAAGTCAAATAAAAGGACATAAAAAATCACTGCCATAAATAAGGATGATTCGCTGAGACTAGATATTAATTAATTCGGCGAGTGGGAAGTTCCCCCCCCCCCCCCCCCCCCCTCAATCCGACTTCAGGAAACAGGTGGTTCATCGAACATGATGACTCATGATTGACGGTTTGGGTTTGATAGGTTAGTGCGGCAAGTGGGGTAGCCATTGCGGTAATATAGGCATATGAATTGGATGGTGCTTTATTATTGGTATTGTTGTTGTACTTTAATTGTAATTTATTGTAAGTTTATTATTTTGTTAGTTTATTTATTGTAATTATCTGTTACTACCGTATCTGTTAGAGTAGAGATAGGATATGCAACTGAAGACTGCCTGTTCAATATAAGTGGGCAGTGGGAAAGTGGCGGCACTGGTTAACGCTAACGCTACTGCTGAGGCCTTATAGGCCTAAACATGTCTGTTTATAGTATAGCGCCGGTTCAACCCCCAGGTGGGATATCGATGACTCGAAATAATAATCTGATAAAAATATAAGATAATCGATGAAGAGAGTTTGGAGAAAAGGATCATTCAATTCCTAGAGAAAAATTAAAGACGTTGCTAGGGGATAACGTGCTGTACTTGGTGGCGAAAGTGAAAGAAATTAGTTATTTATTAGTTGGTTTACGGATTGCTTCTGGGATAGGTGACGCCAGAATTTCATAAATAGTGCGCTTGGCGACCTTAATATTGTCACAATATAGACAAATTTTAATAACAGTTACCGGAGTAGTATAAGGCTTGGACACAACCTTAAGAATGCGATAGTCATGGGGTGATAGGGCGGTAGTGTTGGCACAATTTTTTTGTCGATAAAGCAGGCTAAGCATTCCCAATGCAGCATGCCGATTACAGATAGAACGGTTAATTTATGGTTAATACAGTGTAAGCCCTACTACTGATAGACCGGTTAATTTATGGTTAATACAGTGTAGGCCCTACTATTGATAGACCGGTTAATTTATGGTTAATACAGTGTAAGCCCTACTGTACTATTGATAGACCGGTTAATTTATGGTTAATACAGTGTAGGCCTTACTATTGAAAACATTTTCGCTTAAATTGCCTATTATTAATGTTGAACATCGTAATTTGATTTGAGTTCTCGACAGTAATGCGGGCCGTATAACAGACGTTCTGCTGTTATATTTCACTTTGCAGTTTAACCCAGGTTAAGAATACCAGGTTTTTACTAAGTATCCAGGTAACAGTACTGTAGGGTTGAATTTAACCAAAACATTAAACCTATTTTACTATCTGTACAGGTTTATAAGATATAATTAAGCGCTATGAAACACCTAATTAAGATAAATTTAAAAAAATATATAAATTATTCATATATACTAGAAAGCCAGCAAGCTGGCTTTAAACGAACCTGCCCCTCAAACCAGTACCGCAGTACCCTGAGTGAGCGAAAATGAAAACACGATAATTGCCATCAACTCAACGATAGAAACACCAGCTGCTGGTACTCATGTGGGCCTAGTAAGCTACTACTATTTATTGAATGGATAGCCCAAACTGCAGAGAAGTATATTACTTGCCAAATTTATTACTATATCACTCTAGCCCAGACAGTAATCAAACATCAAAGGTAAGTTTGTATAATGTATTACCCCACCAGATGAATAGCTCTTTCCAGTGAATCCTATGATAATAATCTATAAGGTTACTCACTGCTATGTTAGGTGGGAGGGAGTTGATGATAATGAATGATGAGGGACCCAACTACAGTACACTACGTTTGTCTATGTATATGGACGGTCTCCTTTCAGCCAGCTGGCTGGCTTTTCTAGTTGAATCATATTATTCCGCAACTAAATAATTTACTCTTTTAGACGAATTTGTGCGTTTTTTTTTGCCGGACTAACAAATTTTGGCGACGTTCTGTGCGAGATTGGCGATATTTGAAAAGATTCTGAGGCTCAAATACTGTATGTTGCTCAGATGACTGAATATCTCAAATAAAAAAGTTGGTGCCTACTCGACGAGTTGAAATCGTTGAAATTCGACTTTAAATTTTCAAAACCGCTATTTTTCAGTGACCCCGTGATCGAAACGCCACAAAAAATATACAGTCTTGTGCGCAACCAAAATTTATGGAGAGTTTGTTATTAAAATTTTTGCGTACCTGATTGGGTTTCTGAGATATTGGATGGTTATACACATATATATACATATACACACACACAACCACATCGTGTTTTTGAACGGCTCAACTCTTGCCAAAATCTACCCTGGCCTATTAATAGGCAGGTTCGTTAAAATTCAATAAAATTTCGACCAAAAGTTAAATCCTGGTATTTTTCACGTAATGTACAGTAGGGATGGGGAAATATGTAATGTTTGTCCACATATATATATTAATTCCGCCGGTGGATTTCAGTAACATACGAGTTGAGTAGGCCTACTGTATGACCTTATCTCAACCCATGCTAATGTTCCACTTAGTTAATTAATGGTAACAGATACTGTATAACTGTCTGGTATAAAATTAGTATTGTATTTAGGTAATTGTTTGTATACTGTTCTTGTTCAGTACAATACAGGGGACTCTGCTCCACTCTAGCCGCATTCAGAAATGGGATTACTGTACTACAGTAGGTTTCGACGAAGAGCAAGTGGGTAGAGAGGTCTACAGCAGCGTCTTAAGTATTTCAGTATACTTGAGACGCTGTAGAACTCTCGGTATTATACAGACAGTATTATACTGTAGGATGCCATGATAAGTGTGTCTTATCAGTGTGTGTAAACATAAGAATAGGAAAGAACACTAAGATAACAGAAGATGTAAGTAACGATACCTATGAATGAACCAACCAAACTATCAAAAATATTCACTGACTACAGTGTGTTGTGATGTTTCATTTGGTACAGTAGGTTAATAAACTAACTGTATTATTGTGCTTCACTATTACAGTACTGTAGGCCTACAACTGTACTACTGTTTAATTTTAACTTTTATGTGTGAGTTTGGGTAGTTTAGTTAATGTGCGACAGCACCGCCAGGGCGCTCCTAGCACTGGCCAGGAAGACCATCTACTTGAACACTTTGCGCAATGCCCACAGTACACTGTCACAGCCTTCAAGCAGTACAGGCGCGATTGGGACCGTCTCAGTGCTGAAGCGCTCTACATACACTTGTACAACCCTCCTTTGAACAAGCAGCGTCCACAGACTTAATTCCACGACCCTTCGTTCACATCTTTCAAATTTATTTCACTTATTTAATTCAAAATACATATATCCAAGTTTTATTAGTTGCATATTGAACTACCCCGTTAAATTGTTTTTATTTTACGGTCACTTACTTATTTTAGTTGCATATTGAACTACCCCGTTAAATTGTTTTTATTTTACGGTCACTTACTTATTTTAGTTGCATATTGAACTACCCCGTGAAATTGTTTTTATTTTACAGTCACTTACTTATTTTAGTTGCATATTGAACTACCCCGTGAAATTGTTTTTATTTTACAGTCACCTACTTATTTTTGAACTACCCCGTGAAATTGTTTTTATTTTACAGTCACCTACTTATTTTTGAACTACCCCGTGAAATTGTTTTTATTTTACAGTCACCTACTTATTTTTGAACTACCCCGTGAAATTGTTTTTATTTTACAGTCACCTACTTATTTTTGAACTACCCCGTTAAATTGTTTTTATTTTACAGTCACCTACTTATTTTTGAACTACCCCGTTAAATTGTTTTTATTTTACAGTCACCTACTTATTTTTGAACTACCCCGTTAAATTGTTTTTATTTTACAGTCACCTACTTATTTTTGAACTACCCCGTGAAATTGTTTTTATTTTACAGTCACCTACTTATTTTTGAACTACCCCGTTAAATTGTTTTTATTTTACAGTCACCTACTTATTTTTGAACTATCCCGTTAAATTGTTTTTATTTTACAGTCACCTACTTATTTTTGAACTACCCCGTTAAATTGTTTTTATTTTACAGTCACATTTAGGTGCACATTGAACCACCCCGTTACATTGTTTTTTTGGAACCACCCCGTGCATATTGAACTCCCCGTTACATTGCTTTAATTTTACAGTCACTTATTTTTTTTTCTTTTTGGTCCAAATTCAACTACCTCGCTACATTTTTGTCATACAGTACATTAGTACATTGAAAGTACTGTATGTGCATATTAAACCACCAGTTTATGTTTATTGCACGATTCAGTACGAACCATTTTGTGTCTGCCTTATGACGTTATACAGAATGTACTGTATTGGTGCCCCACTAACCTTATTGTACGGCCTAGTTACAGTACCTGTCCTACAGTATGTGTATTTGTATTTTTGTCATTCATTGGGTACCACAGGCGTACCGGCAGTCATATTACTGCTGTACTGCGGACGTACTACAGTTGTACCGCGGTCATAGTGCTGCTGTTATGTGTAGTTGCGCATTAATTACTATGAGGCCTAATTACAGCACTTCAGTAGTGCCTATCCTACACGTGCATTTGCATTACGTTATCTTACCGTCTCTTAATATTCCGACAGTCTACCTACTGCATTCACCACCCGTTTGAAAACAGTCTACCTACTGCATTCACCACCCGTTTGAAAGTTTTAATTGCTTTTCAAGATTTTAAATTAGTATTTAATTTTAAATTTCAGACCTGCCTGTCACTACTTACTTCGTTCGATTTCTGTATTAATACTTTACTATTAAGTGCCATCCTCAATTCCGTAGGTTCTAAATTGGTATGTATCTTTTTTAAAATAATTGTATTGCTTTAATATTTTATATATTAGCCCTGAAGAAGCCCGTGAGGGTGAAACGGCTGTCGGCAAACTCTATTTATTTTAACTCGTGGTGTTAAGACCCCTTAAGCCCTACGTCCTTTCAAAAACTTAGTTTAGTTAATGTAATCCTGCACTTATTCCGGTGTTGTTGGTCTAGGTTTTTTCAACTGTTGAAGTTGAAATACTTTCAAGAAATGGTCGATAACTAGATACATTCTGTATAGGACTACATGTGAACAACAACAAAGGAATTAAACTACTTTCCATAATTTCATGTCTGTGTTTTAAATGTTAATATAGCCTACATACAGTACAGCATAACAGTAGGACTAGATGAAGTTCAGTGGCGTGTTGTTGAATGGATGGGTGGGCTAATAATTAATAAACGTGGTTATTAGGCCTAGTTTATTGATTAAAGTACTCTTTTATTATGTTACTGACAGATGAAATTCAATAGGAATGTGTGTTATGTAGCTGCTAATCAATAACATAGCTTCTTTCTATGACTGAACAATATGTTCTGTACACAATATATAGGTCTATACTGTAGGCCTAGTACCAATATTATACTACAGTAGGCCCCTACAATTGTTATACTATACGCCTATCACTAAAAATACAGTCAGTAGTTCGTCTTACGGTAAACTAAAGCCTTTAAGCTCCAGTTTTACTATCTCTACAAGTAGCCTAATTCCAATATAATACAATAATGGTACTGTACTGTACTGTACTGTACTGTACTTTGATTTTCTTGTATCGATAATATTAAATAAATAATTTGTTTGTTTTATATTGGATGCCAGATAGAGTGAGACATTCGACTCTGTCATCGTATTTATTATTGATTAGGTACATTATTATTATTTAAAATAATGTTGTTACTGTATTTATCCTATTGTTTTTCTTTCCAACAACAAAATTAAAACGAAATTATTATTATATATTATATCCCTATATTATATAATACAAAGCAAAAGCTAATACTACAACTTTCGGCATGCTTCATTGTGCAGCTGCATTATATATATATTACATATATATTAAGATTGCACTGCGGGTTGTCGACAAAATTTCGCCGCCATAACTTCTTATCACCCATGACATTTGCTAGATCATCCGCATCTTCGAGTCTTTTAAGCTTTTTAGGCTCAATAGCAAGAAGGATTTCAGTTTGGATAATAACCTATCTATGTTGAGAGGTCACGCAGGTCTTAGTAGGTTGATTTCCAGGTTCAGGTGTTCGTCACATGCACTTCTGATCGAGAGCGGCCGGTGCTATAAAATACCCAGAGAATCGAGAATGTGCCCGGTTTGTAATAAAAATGATATAGGCTGAATATCATTTTTTGCTGGTGTGTGATGGTTATCGAGATCTGCGCATGAAGCACTTCTCTGGGCGGTACAATGGTAATGTCGTAATTGGTAATTTCGACACAAATATCAGCCTATTAAGAGTAAAAACTGTCTTTTGGCTCATCTAATTTATTTATTTTTGGCAAACTAATCAACTGAGGTGGACGCGATCAACTGTGATTGTATTGATCTGGATTTTTGGGATTTTTGTCTCGTAGTTTGTTATTACTGTAATTTGCGTCAATCATCCCCACCCCCTTTGTCTTTGTCTGGTGTCTCAAGTGCTCAGACATATTGACCCACTACCTGATTAATTATAAAGTAATAACAAATTCGCGGTGGCCAAAAATGTCTCAGGAATAATGCCAAAAAGTGTTTCTTTCCAATAAATCTAAATTTAACAAAGAGTTATTAATGATTATGGAATTCAAAAATGTAAATGGCTCATTTTTTGGGGGATAACTTATTTTTTTATCAGATAATTTATTAACAACAAATAATTTTCCAAATATTTGATAGGCCGGTACAGTAGACTGACAGTATGTTTCTGGCGTTTTTGTCCATCATGGACTTTACAGTCCAGTCGAGGAAATCCTGCCAAGTACCTAACTGATCTAGACTTTGCTGATGACTTAGGAGTACTCTCAGAATCATTAGAGGGAGCCCAACGGCTCCTCAGCTCATTAGAACATGCTGCTTCTAGTGTTGGTCTTTTTATTAACTCCAGAAAGACCAAAATTCTGACAGTTAACTTTGAAAGTCCTCAGCAAGTCTCTGATCGGATGAGCATAAGCTCAAAGGATGGTATGCTTGAGCATGTGGACGACTTCTGTTACCTGGGATCATGGATCAGGAAGTCAGGTGAGGACCTTCGAATACGTAAGGGAAAGGCATGGGCAGCCTTGAATAGGCTTTCCAGGATTTGGAAGTCACCGAGAATTAATCGGAAACTTAAGGTCCGATTATTTAGAGCAGCAGTAGTTCCAGTACTCCTCTACGGGAGTCCATGCTGGGCTCTAACTGCTGATGACACCAAATCTCTGGATGGCACATTCACAAGAATGCTACGCCGGGTTCATTGTGTCAAGTACAATGCACACATCTCCAACCAGACACTATATAACATTGGAGGTGTCTCATTGGTTCCCCCAAGCTTGACACTAGAACAAAATCGCCTCCGCTTTGCAGGACATTGCTTTCGCTGTGAGGACCAGCCAGTGCATAATCTTGTACTTTGGCAGCCTCATGGAGTGAATAAGCATGGTGGACAGCCCATGACTTTCTTGAGACGCATCTTAAAGGACACTGGCCTTAAAGATGCGGATGATCTAGCAAATGTCATGGGTGATAGGGAGTTGTGGCGGTGCAATTTTGTTGACAAGCCGGCACAGCATTCTTAAAAATGCAGCTGCAATGCAGCATGCCGATCCTAGTAGTAGTAGTAGTAGTACTGCCATGTTGTTGGTAAACCCACTGCGTTCTATATGATCTGATACTGTATTATAATAATATACGATTATCAATAGTAAAATTATATTGAAAATTATGGATTATATCAACTCTAGTGTAACATATATCAACTCTACTGTTACAAATCCTCGTCAAGTCCACCCGTATGTAATGCAGAACCAACTACCTTTCATTAACATTGCCTACCCACTGGTGTGCTCACTTATAGTTGTCGGTAACACCATGATGTTGCTAGTGATCGCTACAAACAAAGAGATGCAGAATCCAACAAACTTCTTTTTGGCAAACTTATGCGTTTCCGACCTTTTCATCGGTGTTCTTCACGTTCTTCCTCAAATGTTATACTTCAAAGAAAGATTCCTGCAGTGGCAACTCGGCGACTTCTTGTGCAGACTCTTTAACTTTATTTACCATATGAATTTCAGCGCATCTATTCTGTTCATGGTTTGTATTTGCATAGAACGTTACATCGCTATTGTTAAACCGTTTTTATCAAAAAGGTTAATTGTATGGTCTCGTCTCGTCGCAGTTGCCGTGGTAGTGTGGCTGTTTTCCTTTTCACTAAATTCAATGTACTTGTATTTCTTCCACACTAAAGTTGCAGATTCACCTAAAGTCGTAGCTCTATATGGCGAAAGTATAACCACTTGTACGATGCTTAAACATATAGAACCATTATATATCATTATCTTTGAGAGCGGGTTTAGCTTTATTGTACCAGCTATTATAATGTCCGTTCTTTATATTAGGATTTGCCAAACTTTATTGAAGTCTAACAGAAATTTGATGTCGCAAGTGAAAAGAAAGTCTCAAATTAAAAACCCAAAAATAGTTTATAGGGCTAACGAAACTCCATCGGTAGAGCCGCTGGTGGCTAAGTCGACTCGAAAAGGAGACACAAACACAGACGGACAAGAATGCGATAAAAATCAAAAAAGATTTAGTAAAAAGCGGCTGACTTTAACATTTTCCGAATTCAAGAAGAGTAAAAAGTCTGTTGTTGATGGAAGTAAAACTGAATTGGTTTCTGTGCGGAGACGCCAACGTGTAGTATTCATGCTAATTGTGGTTCTGGTTTGTTTTATCGTGTTTTGGTTACCGCGTTGTATCCTTAACTACCTAATGGGTAACGGATACCACAAACAAAAAGCCAACATGAACGCATTCAAATGGTTTCTTTCGACTTCATTTTGTTTCGCTCATTTATCGAGTGGCATCAACCCGGTTATTTACTGCTGTTTCTCTTCACAGTTTCGCAAAGGCCTTAAAGATCTTATGTTGTGCCGCTGGAAAACAAAAAGATCGCGAACTAAGTTCTCTAGATCACAATTTTCAAAATCCGACGACAGAAGAAAAAACACTTTAAGTCGAAATAAAGATATTAATGGGGAATCAAGAATATCAATAAACTAGCGATTTATGATTATTTACTGTCAGATTTTATACTGATTCTACTATGAATTACATTTATTATTTAGTTATGTTATCTGGTTGCTATGAATACAGTCTCATTATTTATCTGGGTTATTTGGATGTTGCTATAAAATTTGTCTGATGAAATTATTTTTAAAATAATTGTAATTTGATTAAATGGGATTTTAGATTTGTTGGCTCTATGGTGGTCCCTCTCCAACGTAATAATTACCAAATAATGGTAAGAGTAATATCCAGTTCCGGTTGAAACAATAAACGATATCCAATTTCATGGGAAACACAATTTTTTCGTAGTCCCTAGCAACAAAACTACAGCAGGCGAATCAGTTTCCAGTTGTTTTAATTATTTATATAATTTATATAACACTAAATAAATAAACTATTATACTGTATAACACGACAATTACTATGAAATCAGTCATTCGCCCGAAATATCATCAATAACACAATTATGTGCATTATATTTTGCAGTTAACGTAAGTGGAATATCGTAAGTGGAATATCGTAAGTGGAATATCGCATCACTTTACATTGCAGTGGGAACTTTACGGAACTTCGCGCTCGGCATTCGTGTTTTACTGTATATAACACAAAAAAGTATGAATAAACTCCTTTGTTACATTAAATGTTGCTGATTTTTAAAAAATACATTTAATACAATTTTTGTGGTGTTGAGGTGGAGTAATGGAGTTGGAGGTGGGAGTGGGGGTGGTACTACTGTACTACTACTATCGGCATGCTGTATTGCAGCTGCATTACATACAGTATATTACATATAAATTATGAATGCTGCGTCGGCTTGTCAACAATATTGCGCCGCCGCAATTCCCTATCACCCATGACATTTGCAAGATCATCCGCATCTTTAAGGCCAGTGTCATTTAAGATGCGTCTCAAGAAAGTCATGGGCTGTCCACCATACTTATTCACTCCATGAGGCCGCCAAAGCACAAGATTATGCACTGGCTGGTCCTCACGGCGAAAGCAATGCCCTGCAAAGCGAGGTCGGTTCCGTTCAAGTGTCAAGCTAGGGGAGATTAATGGAACACCTCCAATATTGTATAGAGTATGATTGGAGATGTGTTCATTGAACTTGACACAAAGAACCCGGCGCAGTATTCTTGTGAAAGTGCCATCCAGAGATTTGGTATCCTCTGCAGTTAGAGCCCAGCATAGCCTCATATATATATAAGAGTACTGGTTCTACTACTTCCCTAAATAATCGAATCTTGAGATTCCGTTTTATTCTATGGGACTTCCAAATCCTGGACAGACCATTTAACGTTGCCCAGGCCTTCCCCTTACGTATCCGAAGGTCTTCACCTGACTTTCGGATCCGCTTCCCAAGTAGCAGAAGTCATCCACGTGCTCAAGCAAGCCGCCCCTCGAGCTTATGCCCTTACGATCAAACATATCCAGAGGGCTCTCTAGGTTGACTGACATGATTTTGTCTTCTTGGAGTTTATAAAATGACCAACATCCCCACCTCGGTGGGTGTACGATTAAATTAATTAAATTAAATTAAATTTCTGACAGTACCCCTAAGTCATCAGCAAAGTCTAGATCAGTAAGGTAGTCCTACTACTTTGCTGGATTTCCTCTGGTGGTGGAGCGTGGAGGCGGGGTTGAGTGGCACCGGAGAAAGTGGCGCATGACTGATAAAATAGTAATTTTATTGTGTTTTGCAAAAAGTAAAATTCAGTAATATACCTTAACGTTAATTGATAGCGGCCCTGATATATTCCAATTGTAAAAATAGAGTACTACGCAGATTGAAATTAACCTTTATACAGTATCGTCGGTAATTCGACAAAACCCCCTAAGTCGATTTTTGTAGTTTTGAGAAAAACGAAAAAAACTGAATATTTTAAGAAATCTTGAGTAATGCGATCTAATTTTTGACTAAATATAATCTAAAATAGCGTATAATTTGTTTGGGCACATATTTTTAGAGGTAGATCGCATTTTAGACCATTTAATTTGATATCTGTTGTTATGCCAGATTGTGAAACAAAATAGTTAGTATTGAACATACAATTAAGGGGGGTTATCTTTAGCATGTGGGGTTTTATCAGATACAGTCTGGCCCATTAAATGACTTATTAGTGGGTCTAAGGGTCCAATAAAGCAAAGCTCTTATATTAGAAACACTGTAATATTACAATTATTTTTATAAATACTACTTCTACTATCAGCATGCTGCATTGCAACTGCATTATTATGTATTACATATATATTAATAATGCTGTGCCGGCTTGTCAACAAAATTGCGCTGTCACATCTCCCTACCACCCATGACATTTGCTAGATCATCCGCATCTTCAAGGCCAGTGTTTAGATACGCCTCTAACAGGCGTCCCAAGAAAGGCATGGGCTGTTCACCATGTTTATTTATTCGCCAAAGCACAATATTATGCACTGGCTGGTACTCACGGCGAAAGCAATGTCCTGCAAAGCGGAGGCGGTTCAGCTCAAGTGTCAAGCTAAGGAAGACTAATGGATGTTTCCTCCAATGTTTTATAGAGTCTGATTGGAGATGTGTGCATTGTACTTGACACAATAAACCCGGCACATCATTCTTGTGAAAGTGCCATCCAGAGATTTGGAATCCTCTGCAGTCAGAAGCCAGCACAGACTCCCATATACGAGTACTGGTTCTGCTGCTGCTCTAAAGACAATCGAACCTTTAGATTCCGTTTTATTCCACGGGACAGCCCAGACTCCCTATAATTCTAACTGTTTGCGCTGTCTGGATTGGGGTCATCTTGCCTCACCTGCTGTTGGAATCTAATTCATGTTCACCATCTACCGTTAGCATTGATTGCTCGTCATTTACCCCGCTATTGATTGCCACAGAATCCGGTAGAGTGTCATACTCAAGATTGTTGCTATGTGAATCCGTAGGCCTAAGAGATAAAACAATCCCTTATTCTCAATTATTATTGTCTCAACACTTTCTACAATTAGGGGCTGAAGTCCTGTGCCATCATCATCTCTGATATTGTTGTTGTAGGCTTATAAAACAGATAAATCTCGATTCGTCATTGCTTCACCGTGAACATCTTCAGCTACACTCACTAACTGATTGAACATCTCCAGCTAAACTCCATAATCGGCCTGCTGCATGTAAACTGGTCATTGAGATACTGGCCTAAGAAAAATATTTTGCTACCACCATGCAATCCACAATTGACAAGCCCAATGCAGGAGATTAAGCATTAGCATAATTAATTTGAGAATTAAGAATGCTATGCCGGCTTATCTACGAAGATTCACCGCCACAACTCCCTATCCCCCATGACTTTCGCGAGACTATTCGCATCTACCAAACCAGTGTCCTTTAAGAGGCGTCTCACAAAAGTCATGTGCTGTCCACCATGCTTATTTTCTCCATGGGGCTCCCAAAGCACAAGATTATGCACAGGCTGGTCCTCACTGCGAAAACAAACTCCTGCAAAGCGGAGTGTTCAAGTGTCAAGCTTGGGGGAACCAATGAGACACCTCCAATGTTATATAGTGTCTGGTTGGAGATGTGTGCATTGTACTTGACACAATGAACCCGGCGTAGCATTCTTGTGAATGTGCCATCCAGAGATTTGGTGTCCTCGGTAGTTAGAGCTCAGCATGGACTCCCATAGAGGAGTACTGGAACTACTGCTGCTCTAAATAATCGGACCTTAAGTTTCCGATTAATTCTTGGTGACTTTCAAATCCTGGAAAGCCTATTCAAGGCTGCCCATGCCTTTCCCTTACGTATTCGAAGGTCCTCACCTGACTTCCGGATCCATGATCCCAGGTAACAGAAGTCTTCCACTTGCTCAAGCATACCATCCTTTGAGCTTATGCTCATCCGGTCAGAGACTTGCTGAGGGCTTTCAAAGTTAACTGGCAAAATTTTCTAATGAGCTGAGGAGCTGTTCGGCTCCTTCTAGTGATTATGAGAGTACTCCTAAGTCATCAGCAAAGTCTAGATCAGTTAGATACTGGGCAGGATTTCCTCGAATTCTGGAGCCAGTAGGTGGAGTTACCATCACCCCATAGAACATAGTCAACCACAATTATGAACAAGAATGGCGCAAGTGTGTCTCCTTGGAGGACTCCCCATAACATTTCGAATGGTTCTGTGTCACCGTCAACAGTAGCAGCAATATCAAAAATAGTGCAAATGTCTTCGAACCATCTTACTAATCTGATTGCTGCAATAATTCCATCAGGAATCCCATATAATGAAAGTAAGCTGAACATACGTGAGCGAGAGTCTGAATCAAAGGGCTTGACGAAGTCAACAAAGCTAACAGCCAGATGTCTGTCTTTCTTTTTTGACAACTCTTCAATTATTCTTCTAAGTGAAAAAATGGGCTCACATGGTCCCACGACATTTATACGTACGGAACCCACATCATCTCCAGCTACACTCACAACTGATTGAACATTGTCAGTTACATTCACTACCGGTTGAACATCTCCAGCTATACTCACTACCGGTTGAACATCTCCCGCTACACACACTACCGGTTGAACAAATCCAGTTACACTCACTACCAGTTGAACATCTTCAGTTACACTCAGTACAGGTTGAACATCTTTAGTTACACTCACTACCGGTTGAACATCTCCAGCTACACTCACTACCGGTTGAACATCTCCAGTTCCTCTCACTACCAGTTGAACATCTTCAGTTACACTCAGTACTGGTTGAACATCTTCTGCTACACTCACTACCGGTTGAACATCTCCAGCTACTCTCACTACCGGTTGAACATCTTCAGTTACACTCACTACCAGTTAAAAATCTCCAGTTACACTGGTTAAACATCTTCAGCTGCTCTCACTACTGGTTGAACATCTTCAGCTACACTCACTACTGGTTGAACATCTTCAGCTACACTCACCTAGAGTATATCTACAGTTCTATAAAGTAACTTGTAAATGGACCAGTAGACTTGTAAATAATCTTGTACTCAAGTACGCAGTCTCATGGAGTGAATACGCATAGTGGACAGCCCATGACTTTCTTGAGGCGCATCTCATAGGACACTGGCCTTGAAGATGCGGATGATCTAGCAAATGTCATGGGTAATAGGGATTTGTGGCGTTGCAATTTTGTGGACATGCCGGCACAGCATTCTTAAAATGCACCTGCAATGAAGCGTGCCGATCCTAGTAGTAATAGTGTAAATTGACCCCCCTCCCCAGATTTTCGCCAAAGGTTAAAATAAGCATTACAAATTTTCAGCTATTTAAAAATACTGTTAGGTGTTGAGTAGGCAACCTATTCATTTAATACTAATACCGTAGACCTACTTCACAACTCACTCCATTAATTAATTCAAGGCCAATTATCCTATCATATTGTGGCAAACGGGCATTTTGGGGGTTTTATCAGAACGAATAATTAAAAGTCCCTCTGACATTTAACTAATAAGAAACCCCCTAATATCTAATTTAAGGGGTTTTATCAGAAATTATATCCCATATTGAAGGTGCTTAAACGGAGTTTTTTCCTACTTAGGGGGTTTTATCAGATCAAGCGATATTTAAACGGGATCTTATTTTGCGTTTTTCTCCGTTATTAACGCTGTTTTAACTTCTGGGCTTTTGTCAGAAGGTGGATATCATTCAGGGGTTTTACCAGATTACCCACGGTATGGTGTCAGTGCATATAAAACACACAATTCCGGGCAGAATTCCTTTTGTGAAAATGGAGAATTAAGTAAATAAAAATGTTTTCAAAAATGTTTTTTTTCAAGATACACTGTATGTTCATTAGGTATGTTTATTTTCATTGAATATAAAAGTTTTGATAAATGTCATGTTTTGTCGGTCTGTCGGACTGTCGGTCTCTCTGTTTGTCTGTCTGTCAAAAATATAAGGAAGTTTACTAACTGACTAAAATTTTCGTTATTTGGTATTCAAGATGGTTTGTATGTCTGTTGGACTGTCGGACAGACAGACAGACCGACATACAGACAGATACACATTCAGTCTAGATCACTTCAAGTATGAAACTGAAATCGGAAATGGATTTTCCGATCAGAAAAACCTCATAATGACAGTTTTGTCGGCTAATATGCTTCTTTACTTTTGACAGAAAGACATACAGACCGACAGACAGACAGACACAGATACAGTCTAGATTTCTTCAAGCATGATAACTGACATCGGAAATAAAATCTCCGACCAGAAATACTCACACAACAAAATTTTAGTTAGCCAAAATGCTTTTATATTTTTGACAGACAGACAGATAGATGAACAGAGAGAGTTAGATTTACTTCTATTTAAAAACAGAGTTTTTCAGCATTTAAAGAAATAAATATTTCAAAATTACTATATAAAATGTTCCTTTAATTAACTTTCGCTATTTCTTTCGTAACTTTTGAATTGTGGGTCGCAATGACACGAGGGTGGGTGCTAATTATTAGGGTTGAAAGCTAATTATGCGCTTTTATGCAATACATTATTATGCAATTAAAAAATTATTTTTTTCTCGGAATTGTCTGGTTTCTATATGGGCACTGACACGGAACATAATGACATTAGATAATTAATTGTGCTCGCTTCATAGAGTTGGGTAACTCAATCCCTTTGACACTCCGCTCTGAGCGCAATGATTTGTCTCAGCCAACAACCTTCTCTACTGTCCGCGTGGCAGATCCTTTTTGTATAAATTGGGGCAGGAAAGCTTATAAATTCACGTTTGCATGTTCGAATCATTGTTGTGAAGTTTGTGGAACCGTTGTGTTATCACGCATATCAACATTAATTAAGAAATACGTGTCATATAGAATATAATACTGCTCAACGGTTATATGCTGCTATAACGAGGCATTCGAATTACTATAGTTTTTCGTTTTTAATCCCAGTCATTTAATTTTTGTATAATTTAATATAAAACTGGTTACGACACCATGACCCGTAATATAGGGTCATTTTCTGATGACACGGACCCCCACCCCCCCCCCCCCCCCCCACAAATTTTTTTTAGTGTAAATGATTGCTTGAAATTTGAAACATAACTACTGTAGTTCAAATATTGCACTCTTCATATTGCGGTCTTCTTCAAATTAGTCGTTTTAATTTTGTTTTCGTTTTAATTAAATTTATTCAAATTAGCAGCGAGATTATTCTCGGTTTTTTCCGGAAGCATCAAACTTTGAACTGTACAGTAGTTTCGAGGGAAATAAATCGTTTAACGAATTCGTCGGTCATTGCGCGAATGGACTTGTACTCCATCAGACCTAGCTAACACAAGCTTCTGAGTCTCCAAGAGAAGTCGGAGATTTGGATAGATTTGGGAGCGATAGTGCATCTAATTCTTATTATATGATTATTATATATATACCTATATAATAGAAATTTATCTATATTATATTTTTCAATAAATAAATATACACCACTCAGTCACTTAAAAATATAGCTAATATTTTGCAAATTTTCGCGGGGTGGTAAAGAAACCCTTATTCATGCATTTTGTAATTAATCAATGATAGTTTATATTTTTTGCACTAATATTCTATTTAATTAAATTACCAAAAAAAAAATGTTTGTTTCTTTTTATTTTCTATTTATATTCTAGTTTAATTTTTTTTAGATAATTTAAATAGAATATTAGACCAAAAATATAATATGTAATTGATTGAATTACAAAATGCATGAATAAGGGGTGTTTTCACCCGAAAATTTGAAAATAGTAGCTATATTTTTTAAGTGACTGAGTGGTGTATATTTATCTATTGAAAAAAATAATGTAGAGAAATATTTATTTGTAAGCAAAACATTTCACAGTAAAAATTTCTTGGTGTCTCAGGTTACATACAAGTAGGATTCATGACAGGTGAAATTGATCCAGTCACAAAATAAATTGAATTATATTTTAAGTCAGGCTTTCCTCCACTTCCTTACCCTATGGAATTGTTGTTGTTCTAATCTAATATTGGGGCGGCTTTCTCCCGTTGTGTTTCAAATTTCAAGCAATGTTCCTTGTCTGTGTCATTAGAAAATGATATTATATTACGGTGCATAGTTTAATAGAGAAGATGGTACTACTATTAATCTTTACAGTATATGTACAGTAGAGTAGTGCCTAATTAACCTAGAATCGGAGCTCCAATCTCATCCCTGTCGCTGTCGCTTATAAGGGAAAGGAAACGTCAAACTAATCCTCATCATCAATTTGAAACACTAATTAAAGTACAGGGAGCTGATCTTTTGGCTCAACTGTTCTATAGGGGCTGTTGCGCTTTCAGTCAGAAAGGTAACAAACAGCCCATGGGGTAAGGATTTACCCATGGGGCGCTAACTGTCAGATTGTATATCAGACAGTCTTTTTCAACTATCAGATAGTTGATCGGATCGCCCAGTTACAAGTTGCCCTCAGTTGTAGTTTTTAAACCCCGAGTGTTGTTGACGGAGTCTGTTATTTCCGAAATCGTTGATCGTGGTGCCGGTACCGGAATTCTGGCTTTGAATTCTGGCTTCAACACTGAACTGCTGGACGATGGCGGATTCTGCGAAACCCGGATTCCTAATCCGAGAAGGCGATGGAGTCTATTAAACGTAAACAATCAGACAATGAAACGATCGCGATGGACAACTTTGGTTGTGTGAGTGGACCTGGACTCACAGTAAAGTGGCGGGTGCGAAGGAGCACTCCTTGAAGTAGCTCGTCCCTAACGTTGTGTTTGGCAGTGGGCCATCCTTCCTGTATAGCTCGTAGTAGTGCCGTGTATGTTGGGTGAGATTGGGCTACCTCCCGAGTTTTTGTACAGTAGTCGAGCATCACCATAGTAGGCCATGGCATCACGCTTAGCTAGGTCCGATGGGGTGGTTTCCATGACAATAGCAGCAGATACCATAAAGGTTCTATCCTCTTCGTCGGTCGGGTTTAGCAATAGGTCGTCAGGTTGCGATTCAGGAAAACTCACATCCCTATATATTTATATTTATATATCTACTGTATATTTGACGTGGAAATTAGAAATTTGAAACATGTTCCTGTTTCAGTCCTGATTTGTTCCCGTTTTTTTTTTTTACTTTTTACTTTACTTCAATATAAAAACATCCGATTAAAATATGCAAGAATCGAAAGTGAAAAAAATACAAATTTCATAAGCTACAAAAATATTTACTGCTTTTTACACTAACTTTTTGTTTTTGTTTTTCATATATTTTGGGAAAAATAAGTGGCAAAATTCAAAATTGCCATGTTCGTTTCATTTTGGTTCCGATTCGGCTCCTCTATAGTTCGGTTGATCCCTATAGTTGTGGGATCGTGGTGGGGGCCTGGGGCCTCAGCCCCTTCGACCCCCCCCCCCCCCCTACCCCTCCCTAAATACGGCCCTGATAATATTATATATATTCTCCCAAAATACGAATAATAACTAAAAGGAATCAGCTGAGAATTAGAATGATATAACCGCAGTGACTTCGCAATAACGACAATAGCAACCATGTTCTTAGTGGAACATTTAGCCCAAACAGCCGTGATGTGTTCGCAATAACGACAATAGCAACCATGTTCTTAGTGGAACATTTAGCCCAAACAGCCGTGATGTGACATTTGAGTTTTAAAGTATTAGGCCAGGATGCAATCAAATAGGCTCACATTGAAATGATAATTATATATTGATGAGATATTGTGATACTAAACTAACTGTAATTTGGTTTTGTAATTGCAATTCAAACTGTAATTTGGTCACGCCCTTGTTTTTTTCATCTTATGAATTTTGATAATTAATTGTTCAGTTGCAAAACAGCAGTTAAGTAACAAGAGCAGCAAGAAAGTGAATCAGGGTAGGGTACAGAGCAGCAGCTACAGTACAGTGGAATATAATTAATTCTGATTTCAAACCAACACTCATCTGTAAGATACAACATGCGAAGTGGCGACACAACAAGAACACAAACACCAACTACTCGTCACCTTCAAGGCAGAACCCCCTAAGTCGATTTTTTTCGATTTTCATGTTTTTGACTTTTTGGGTAATTCGATATCGGCTTTTTCGTCTGGCAGAACACCGAAGCTTTTCTACCCGCCATTTTTGAGTTATAAGCCAAAGACAGTTCCCCGTAACTTATGCCCACTTCGAGGCAGAACCCCCCAAGTCAATAATTGGCTTGCAAAACACCGTAAATTCAAGTATATGAAATTCAGTCCACCTGGCAAAACCCCTTAAATCAGAAATAACAACCTGTAAAACCCCTTAAATCCGAAACAATAGCCTGGCAAAACCCCGTAATTTACCATTTATATATACTGGTTTGTATTGCGGCCAGGACACAAATATTAATTAGGGACACAAACATTATTGAGGGACGCAAACATTAATGAGGGACACAAAACATTAATAGGGCAGGGGTCCATGGTTGCCAATGGATATTAATATGAGCGATGGTGATGCTTGCCATCAGACGATTAGATATGAAGTGATTAACTGGAAAAAAATACTACCATGGGAACGTGAGTTTCGATCAAAGAACCGCCGTTTTGTATACATTCCATCTTCCTAATTAGATGGAAATTAATTGAAAGCGACGTTCGGATACGTTGTTCAGCTGCCTGTTTTCTGCTACCCCCTCCCCCCCGGCTGGTATACCCCCATATTTTCAATTTACCTCCTACCACCACCATTCATGTTACCATCCCCCCCCCCCCCCATGTTACCATTCCTGACTCCCCCTCATGTTCATCATTTTTTTACTCCTACTCCTTCCCTTTTTAGTAACAACATCGTTTATTGTTTTGGTTAGAAAAACCATCTCTGTAACCTAATCCTTTCCTTCAATTGGCAATAACATAGTTTATTGGCTTGGTCAGATTAATATGTTATTATTTATTGTTGTTATTTTATTGCTTGACAGTAATGAGAATTGTAATACTGTAATATATTGTATGTGTATGGGTGGTAACATGAATCATACTAAGTGCGAAGGGCGATAGTGCCCATGATTAATGTTTGTGCCCTTGATTGATATCTCTCCCTCGTTTATTGTTTGTGTCCCTCATTAATGTTTGTGTATCTCATTAATGTTTGTGTCTCTCATTAATGTTTGTGTCCCTCATTAATGTTTGTGTATCTCATTAATATTTGTGTCCCTCATTAATGTTTGTGCCCCTCATTAATGTTTGTGTACCTCATTAATGTTTGTGCCCCTCATTAATGTTTGTGTCCCTCATTAATGTTTGTGCCCCTCATTAATGTTTGTGTACCTCATTAATGTTTGTGTCCCTAATTAATGTTTGTGTCCCTCATTAATGTTTGTGTCCCTCCTTAATGTTTGTGTCCCTCATTAATGTTTGTGCCCTTGATTGATATCTGTCCCTCGTTTATTGTTTGTGTCCCTCATTAATGTTTGTGTCCCTCATTAATGTTTGTGTACCTCATTAATGTTTGCGTCCCTCATTAATGTTTGTGTCCCTCATTAATGTTTGTGTCCCTCATTAATGTTTGTGCCCGTGATTGATATCTGTCCCTCATTTATTGTTTGTGTCCCTCATTAATGTTTGTGTCGCTCATTAATGTTTGTGTCGCTCATTAATGTTTGTGTCCCTCATTAATATTTGTGTACCTCATTAATGTTAGTGTCCCTCAATTAATGTTTGTGTCCCTCATTAATGTTGTGTCCCTCATTAATGTTTGTGTCCCTCATTAATATTTGTGTCCCTCATTAATATTTGTGTACCTCATTAATGTTAATGTCCCTCAATTAATGTTTGTGTCCCTCATTAATGTTGTGTCCCTCATTAATGTTTGTGTCCCTCATTAATATTTGTGTCCCTCATTAATGTTTGTGTCCAACATTAATGTTTGTGTACCTCATTAATGTTAGTGTCCTTCAATTAATGTTTGTATCCCTCATTAATGTTGTGTCCCTCATTAATGTTTGTGTCCCTCATTAATATTTGTGTCCCTCATTAATGTTTGTGTCCTTCAATTAATGTTTGTATCCCTCATTAATGTTGTGTCCCTCATTAATGTTTGTGTCCCTCATTAATATTTGTGTCCCTCATTAATGTTTGTGTCCCTCATTAATGTTTGTGTCCAACATTAATGTTTGTGTACCTCATTAATGTTGGTGTCCTTCAATTAATGTTTGTGTCCCTCGTTAATGTTTGTGTCCCTCATTAATGTTTGTGTCCCTCATTAATGTTTGTGTCCCTCATTAATATTTGTGTACCTCATTAATGTTAGTGTCCTTCAATTAATGTTTGTGTCCCTCGTTAATGTTTGAGTCCCTCATTAATGTTTGTGTCCCTCATTAATGTTTGTGTCCCTCATTAATATTTGTGTACCTCATTAATGTTAGTGTCCTTCAATTAATGTTTGTGTCCCTCGTTAATGTTTGTGTCCCTCATTAATGTTTGTGTCCCTCATTAATGTTTGTGTCCCTCATTAATGTTTGTGTCCAACATTAATGTTTGTGTACCTCATTAATGTTAGTGTCCTTCAATTAATGTTTGTGTCCCTCGTTAATGTTTGTGTCCCTCATTAATGTTTGTGTCCCTCATTAATGTTAGTGTCCTTCAATTAATGTTTGTATCCCTCATTAATGTTGTGTCCCTCATTAATGTTTGTGTCCCTCATTAATGTTTGTGTCCAACATTAATGTTTGTGTACCTCATTAATGTTGGTGTCCTTCAATTAATGTTTGTGTCCCTCGTTAATGTTTGTGTCCCTCATTAATGTTTGTGTCCCTCATTAATGTTTGTGTCCCTCATTAATATTTGTGTACCTCATTAATGTTAGTGTCCTTCAATTAATGTTTGTGTCCCTCGTTAATGTTTGAGTCCCTCATTAATGTTTGTGTCCCTCATTAATGTTTGTGTCCCTCATTAATATTTGTGTACCTCATTAATGTTAGTGTCCTTCAATTAATGTTTGTGTCCCTCGTTAATGTTTGTGTCCCTCATTAATGTTTGTGTCCCTCATTAATGTTTGTGTCCCTCATTAATGTTTGTGTCCAACATTAATGTTTGTGTACCTCATTAATGTTAGTGTCCTTCAATTAATGTTTGTGTCCCTCGTTAATGTTTGTGTCCCTCATTAATGTTTGTGTCCCTCATTAATGTTAGTGTCCTTCAATTAATGTTTGTATCCCTCATTAATGTTGTGTCCCTCATTAATGTTTGTGTCCCTCATTAATATTTGTGTCCCTCATTAATGTTTGTGTCCCTCATTAATGTTTGTGTCCTATATCAATGTTTATGTAACACATTATTGTTTGTGTCCTACATCAATGTTTATGTCCCACATTAATGTTTGTCCCCCTGATTAATGTTTGTCACACATTAATGTTTGTGGCGCTGATAAATATCTATCCCTCATTTAATGTTTGTGGCGCTGATAAATATCTATCCCTCATTTAATGTTTTTATCCAAGTTGCTATAAGTTACTCCAGGTTGCCGGACGTTTTGGACAATTTGGTCAGCAACTAGCAACTTAATTTGAGCAACATTAACTTTTAGTCTCCGTTATAATATGAGGCATCTTTAACAGCAACAAAGTTCGCGTTTACATAGAGCAACTTGATCGGCAACCTGAAATGCTTACTAAGTTGCTGATAGAGTTGCTCAAAATGTTGCCACGTACTGTAGAAAAAACAGGTCATTAATTATTCGTCATGACGTACTGTAAGTGAACTTTACTTTAACTTTAACGTAGCTGTAACCCTGTAGCTAGACTTTGTTCTTACTGTAGAGTACCACCCATGGCTATATTTTGTACTTAGAGTTCCGCTTTCATGAATCTAAATTTTGTTCTTATAGTTCTGCATTTTGGCTACATTTTGTTCAATTTGTATTGATACATGATTCTAACTACAGTCCCGTACTTATTTTAGAAGCAATTTATACCAAAATATCAAAAACTTATGGAGCCCTTTAGAATTTTGAATTCAAAAATTTCCAACATGTGCGCAAGTGTGTTAAGCTATATTGTATGTGATTATTTGTTATTATTGCGTTTACAGCTAATACTAACACCTGATCATGTGCTAGTTAACATGTTAGATAGCACTTATTAGCTAATAACAAATGCGCACATGAATTACGTGCGCACTACGCACTAAATTATTAAGGACGTACGATACGCCTTGGCTATTATTTGATATATTTTGCGTGTTTTTTGTAAAAATTCGTACTTATGGTGTTTTGCCAAATTGAGGATACCTTGTTTTTTAGGCAATACCCCGCAACTATCGCATAGTTACGGGATAATACCAGAAAACGGTGTTCCCCTTTGTTATGGCAAAACACCATAAGTCAGAATTTTTACAAAAAAACCGCAATATATTTCAAAGGTAATTCTAAATCAAATTAAAAGTTTAATTATATGAATTCTATATATATTTAGTTATCAAAAAACACAATAACAAGTAAACTGAGGCATCTCTCTAAAAAATAAACAGTTTTTATCGATTATCTCAGAACTACAAAAATCGACTTAGGGGGTTCTGCCTTGAAGGTGACGTACTGTGAAAGCAAGTAAATGTGTTAGCGGGTTGAAAAAATAACTTAATTTAATTTAAAACATTAAGGGTCACCACGAATAGTGAAAAAAACGCAAATTTATTTTTTTAATGGATTTTAGTTCAAAATTTGATGGCGCATTCAAATCTTCAAACGATGATTTTTAAATATCGTCCTTCGTTTTAAATATATTCGGTTTAATTGCGGACGTTTTTAGCTTACTTAAATATATAAATTTTATATATATTTTTTTCAAATGTCTTTTTGTTTGTTTAGGTAGATAAATTATTTATAGATTAATTTTCTACGTAAATGCCTTTTTCTCAAAAGTGCATTTTAAACTATAAATCTTTCCCGCCATTTCTTAACTGATTTCAATACTGTGTTTGTGGGTCATTGTAGGCAACGATTGCGTCTCCAGAATCATTTGGTGGATTTTCAATAATTAATTGTTAAAAATCGATGAATTGTTGAATCGTTAAATTGATTGTTTTTCTGATTAACACAATGTCCTAATGTCAAAAAGATAAGCTAAATTCATTTCTGAAGAGATCATTTGAAAATAGTTAAGCATTCATTATTAATTAAATACTGTATATGGTTACTTAAAATAAATAAAGTTATTATATAAACTAATAATTTTAAGTAAATAATTTTAATTTAAGTATTTAAATAGCTTCTCCAAAAAGAAAAGTAGGATGGCGTTTCCAAGGGAAAGGAACAGGTTACGGCGGCTGTGTTTTCTTTCAAAACTATAAGCGAAGCTTTACTTCATATGCGATTAATTTGCACTGGAGATATCGGTAACTGTTTCTTTAATTGCGGTCAATTTACGCCACAATCTGACCGCAGCACTCGATTCAAACAACACTAAAAAAGGATTAAATTTATTGTTTATCTATTCAAGTCAAGTGCGTGAACCTTCGACACTATATAACATCCAGTTAAGTTAGTAGGCCTACCTACAGCATCCCAGAGTCAAACTTTATTAAAACCTACATAATAATATATAAATATTTTTCCTTGACAAGATATTGTGGCTAATTAGTAGGATGTCACAAGAATTAATCAACAATCATGACTTAAAATTTCATTTCCTATTTGTAGAAGATTTAAGATAGCCATTATCCAAGAACCTTTCAGTCCCACTAATAATTAAAGGAGAGCTGACGCAACCAATAGCAATGCCAAACGATAATCCCACATACCCCGACAAATCCGCTTCCTTTAAATTAACGTGATTCGTCCAGAAGAAGCCGTAACTTGTCAACTATATAATTAATAAGGGGTTTTACATTATTTACATTCGTTATACAAAACCTTAGTAGAAACTATACGCTGAGTAATTTCAAATTTAAATTTACGGGAATTGAGTTAGTGTAAAATCATATGCCAAATAATTTTATACAGTACATAATGCCTCGTATACAGTATATATACTGTATGTGGTGTGTGTAGGCTCATGCATATTCAAAGTAAGGTAACGCAGGCCTGCCACCTGCCTAGTGTGCATATGATACTGTAGGTGGTGCGGGACCATGGCCAATATAGCTACAGTATTATGGTATATGGTAGAGCAAGGGGCGAAGGGGCCATTTTAGACGAAATCTTGTACCGGCCATATATACAGTAGTATGAAAACAATAAAATAGGACATGGGGTCTTATTCCATATACAGTAGGTCAGGCTTGATTAATATCACCAATTAATACGCCTGAAATTTTAGGAATGCCACATTTCAATGTGCTGAATAATAATTAGAAAAATCAATGGTTTATATGGTGTAAGTTTAGGTCGCCAGCACTGCTTTAGTCGCTAGCTATGGTATGTACTGTACTACACAAATGGAGACGTGGGAAAAAAGACACACGACTCTGTTAGTAATATATCATCTACGATGGATATTGGGGAGGATATGCAATAACTATGATTCCAATATAGTGCGGTGTGATTGAATGTGGTTCCAGGTAGCAGTGGGGGAGTACGACCTATGTGATGGCTGAGTACGGGGTGTGATTGTATGTGGTTCCAGGTAGCAGTGGGGGGTGTACGACCTATGTGATGGCTGAGTACGTTGTATGATTGTATGTGGTTCCAGGTAGCAGTGGGGGTGTACGACCTATGTGATGGCTGAGTACGGGGTGTGATTGTATGTGGTTCCAGGTAGCAGTGGGGGTGTACGACCTATGTGATGGCTGAGTATGGGGTGTGAGTGTATGTGGTTCCAGGCAGTGGGGGTGTACGACCTATGTGATGGCTGAGTACGGGGTGTGATTGTATGTGGTTCCAGGTAGCAGTGGGGGTGTACGACCTATGTGATGGCTGAGTATGGGGTGTGAGTGTATGTGGTTCCAGGCAGTGGGGGTGTACGACCTATGTGATGGCTGAGTACGGGGTGTGATTGTATGTGGTTCCAGGTAGCAGTGGGAGTGTACGACCTATGTGATGGCTGAGTACGGGATGTGATTGTATGTGGTTCCAGGTAGCAGTGGGGGTGTACGACCTATGTGATGGCTGAGTATGGGGTGTGAGTGTATGTGGTTCCAGGCAGTGGGGGTGTACGACCTATGTGATGGCTGAGTACGGGGTGTGATTGTATGTGGTTCCAGGTAGCAGTGGGAGTGTACGACCTATGTGATGGCTGAGTACGTTGTATGATTGTATGTGGTTCCAGGTAGCAGTGGGGGTGTACGACCTATGTGATGGCTGAGTACGGGGTGTGATTGTATGTGGTTCCAGGTAGCAGTGGGGGTGTACGACCTATGTGATGGCTGAGTACGTTGTATGATTGTATGTGGTTCCAGGTAGCAGTGGGGGTGTACGACCTATGTGATGGCTGAGTACGGGGTGTGATTGTATGTGGTTCCAGGTAGCAGTGGGGGTGTACGACCTATGTGATGGCTGAGTACGGGGTGTGATTGTATGTGGTTCCAGGTAGCAGTGGGGGTGTACGACCTATGTGATGGCTGAGTACGGGGTGTGATTGTATGTGGTTCCAGGTAGCAGTGGGGGTGTACGACCTATGTGATGGCTGAGTACGGGGTGTGATTGTATGTGGTTCCAGGTAGCAGTGGGGGTGTACGACCTATGTGATGGCTGAGTACGGGGTGTGATTGTATGTGGTTCCAGGCAGTGGGGGTGTACGACCTATGTGATGGCTGAGTACGGTGTGATTGAATGTGGTTCCAGGCAGTGGGGGTGTACGACCTATGTGATGGCTGAGTACGGGGTGTGATTGTATGTGGTTCCAGGCAGTGGGGGTGTACGACCTATGTGATGGCTGAGTACGAGGTGTGATTGAATGTGTTTCCAGGTAGCAGTGGGGGTGTACGACCTATGTGATGGCTGAGTATGGGGTGTGATTGTATGTGGTTCCAGGTAGCAGTGGGGGTGTACGACCTATGTGATGGCTGAGTATGGGGTGTGAGTGTATGTGGTTCCAGGCAGTGGGGGTGTACGACCTATGTGATGGCTGAGTAAGGAGTGTGATTGAATGTGCTTCCAGGTAGCAGTGGGGGGGGGGGGGGGGGGGGGTACGACCTATGTGATAGCTGAGTACGGGGTGTGATTGTATGTGGTTCCAGGCAGTGGGGGTGTACGACCTATGTGATGGCTGAGTACGGGGTGTGATTGTATGTGGTTCCAGGTAGCAGTGGGGGTGTACGACCTATGTGATGGCTGAGTACGGGGTGTGATTGTATGTGGTTCCAGGTAGCAGTGGGGGTGTACGACCTATGTGATGGCTGAGTACGGGGTGTGATTGTATGTGGTTCCAGGCAGTGGGGGTGTACGACCTATGTGATGGCTGAGTACGGTGTGATTGAATGTGGTTCCAGGCAGTGGGGGTGTACGACCTATGTGATGGCTGAGTACGGGGTGTGATTGTATGTGGTTCCAGGCAGTGGGGGTGTACGACCTATGTGATGGCTGAGTACGAGGTGTGATTGAATGTGTTTCCAGGTAGCAGTGGGGGTGTACGACCTATGTGATGGCTGAGTATGGGGTGTGATTGTATGTGGTTCCAGGTAGCAGTGGGGGTGTACGACCTATGTGATGGCTGAGTACGTGGTGTGATTGTATGTGGTTCCAGGTAGCAGTGGGGGTGTACGACCTATGTGATGGCTGAGTACGGGGTGTGATTGTATGTGGTTCCAGGCAGTGGGGGTGTACGACCTATGTGATGGCTGAGTACGAGGTGTGATTGAATGTGTTTCCAGGTAGCAGTGGGGGTGTACGACCTATGTGATGGCTGAGTACGGGGTGTGATTGTATGTGGTTCCAGGTAGCAGTGGGGGTGTACGACCTATGTGATGGCTGAGTACGGGGTGTGAGTGTATGTGGTTCCAGGTAGCAGTGGGGGTGTACGACCTATGTGATGGCTGAGTATGGGATGTGATTGTATGTGGTTCCAGGTAGCAGTGGGGGTGTACGACCTATGTGATGGCTGAGTACGGGGTGTGATTGTATGTGGTTCCAGGTAGCAGTGGGAGTGTACGACCTATGTGATGGCTGAGTACGGGGTGTGATTGTATGTGGTTCCAGGTAGCAGTGGGAGTGTACGACCTATGTGATGGCTGAGTACGGGGTGTGATTGTATGTGGTTCCAGGTAGCAGTGGGGGTGTACGACCTATGTGATGGCTGAGTATGGGATGTGATTGTATGTGGTTCCAGGTAGCAGTGGGGGTGTACGACCTATGTGATGGCTGAGTATGGGGTGTGATTGTATGTGGTTCCAGGTAGCAGTGGGGGTGTACGACCTATGTGATGGCTGAGTACGGGGTGTGATTGTATGTGGTTCCAGGTAGCAGTGGGAGTGTACGACCTATGTGATGGCTGAGTACGGGGTGTGATTGTATGTGGTTCCAGGTAGCAGTGGGGGTGTACGACCTATGTGATGGCTGAGTACGGGGTGTGATTGTATGTGGTTCCAGGTAGCAGTGGGGGTGTACGACCTATGTGATGGCTGAGTATGGGATGTGATTGTATGTGGTTCCAGGTAGCAGTGGGGGTGTACGACCTATGTGATGGCTGAGTACGGGGTGTGATTGTATGTGGTTCCAGGTAGCAGTGGGAGTGTACGACCTATGTGATGGCTGAGTACGGGGTGTGATTGTATGTGGTTCCAGGTAGCAGTGGGGGTGTACGACCTATGTGATGGCTGAGTACGGGGTGTGATTGTATGTGGTTCCAGGTAGCAGTGGGGGTGTACGACCTATGTGATGGCTGAGTACGGGGTGTGATTGTATGTGGTTCCAGGTAGCAGTGGGGGTGTACGACCTATGTGATGGCTGAGTATGGGGTGTGAGTGTATGTGGTTCCAGGTAGCAGTGGGGGTGTACGACCTATGTGATGGCTGAGTATGGGATGTGATTGTATGTGGTTCCAGGTAGCAGTGGGGGTGTACGACCTATGTGATGGCTGAGTACGGGGTGTGATTGTATGTGGTTCCAGGTAGCAGTGGGAGTGTACGACCTATGTGATGGCTGAGTACGGGGTGTGATTGTATGTGGTTCCAGGTAGCAGTGGGGGTGTACGACCTATGTGATGGCTGAGTACGGGGTGTGATTGTATGTGGTTCCAGGTAGCAGTGGGGGTGTACGACCTATGTGATGGCTGAGTACGGGGTGTGATTGTATGTGGTTCCAGGTAGCAGTGGGGGTGTACGACCTATGTGATGGCTGAGTATGGGGTGTGAGTGTATGTGGTTCCAGGTAGCAGTGGGGGTGTACGACCTATGTGATGGCTGAGTATGGGATGTGATTGTATGTGGTTCCAGGTAGCAGTGGGGGTGTACGACCTATGTGATGGCTGAGTACGGGGTGTGATTGTATGTGGTTCCAGGTAGCAGTGGGAGTGTACGACCTATGTGATGGCTGAGTACGGGGTGTGATTGTATGTGGTTCCAGGTAGCAGTGGGGGTGTACGACCTATGTGATGGCTGAGTACGGGGTGTGATTGTATGTGGTTCCAGGTAGCAGTGGGGGTGTACGACCTATGTGATGGCTGAGTACGGGGTGTGATTGTATGTGGTTCCAGGTAGCAGTGGGGGTGTACGACCTATGTGATGGCTGAGTACGGGGTGTGATTGTATGTGGTTCCAGGTAGCAGTGGGGGTGTACGACCTATGTGATGGCTGAGTACGGGGTGTGATTGTATGTGGTTCCAGGTAGCAGTGGGGGTGTACGACCTATGTGATGGCTGAGTATGGGATGTGATTGTATGTGGTTCCAGGTAGCAGTGGGGGTGTACGACCTATGTGATGGCTGAGTACGGGGTGTGATTGTATGTGGTTCCAGGTAGCAGTGGGAGTGTACGACCTATGTGATGGCTGAGTACGGGGTGTGATTGTATGTGGTTCCAGGTAGCAGTGGGGGTGTACGACCTATGTGATGGCTGAGTACGGGGTGTGATTGTATGTGGTTCCAGGTAGCAGTGGGGGTGTACGACCTATGTGATGGCTGAGTACGGGGTGTGATTGTATGTGGTTCCAGGTAGCAGTGGGGGTGTACGACCTATGTGATGGCTGAGTATGGGGTGTGAGTGTATGTGGTTCCAGGCAGTGGGTGTGTACGACCTATGTGATGGCTGAGTATGGGGTGTGATTGTATGTGGTTCCAGGCAGTGGGGGTGTACGACCTATGTGATGGCTGAGTATGGGGTGTGATTGTATGTGGTTCCAGGCAGTGGGGGTGTACGACCTATGTGATGGCTGAGTATGGGGTGTGATTGTATGTGGTTCCAGGTAGTGGGGGTGTACGACCTATGTGATGGCTGAGTATGGGGTGTGATTGTATGTGGTTCCAGGCAGTGGGGGTGTACGACCTATGTGATGGCTGAGTATGGGGTGTGATTGTATGTGGTTCCAGGTAGCAGTGGGGGTGTACGACCTATGTGATGGCTGAGTACGGGGTGTGATTGTATGTGGTTCCAGGTAGCAGTGGGGGTGTACGACCTATGTGATGGCTGAGTACGGGGTGTGATTGTATGTGGTTCCAGGTAGCAGTGGGGGAGTACGACCTATGTGATGGCTGAGTACGGGGTGTGATTGTATGTGGTTCCAGGTAGCAGTGGGGGTGTACGACCTATGTGATGGCTGAGTATGGGGTGTGATTGTATGTGGTTCCAGGTAGCAGTGGGGGTGTACGACCTATGTGATGGCTGAGTACGGGGTGTGATTGTATGTGGTTCCAGGTAGCAGAGGGGGTGTACGACCTATGTGATGGCTGAGTACGGGGTGTGATTGTATGTGGTTCCAGGCAGTGGGGGTGTACGACCTATGTGATGGCTGAGTACGGGGTGTGATTGTATGTGGTTCCAGGTAGCAGTGGGGGTGTACGACCTATGTGATGGCTGAGTACGGGGTGTGATTGTATGTGGTTCCAGGTAGCAGTGGGGGTGTACGACCTATGTGATGGCTGAGTATGGGGTGTGATTGTATGTGGTTCCAGGTAGCAGTGGGGGTGTACGACCTATGTGATGGCTGAGTACGGGGTGTGATTGTATGTGGTTCCAGGTAGCAGTGGGGGTGTACGACCTATGTGATGGCTGATTAAGGGGTGTAACGCAAGTAAATATAGGATAGGTAGTATTATTAGATCACATTTAACTCAGGCTTTGCATGGATTCATCGGCCAAAGGGGAAGTGCAATTTGTAGAGGAAGTTATTGTTATCCTTTCAGTAAATATTAGTGGATATTGTTTCATCCTCATGTTCTCACTCGGTGTTGATACCTCAATGATTATATTGATATGAAGTTGGTGCTGTAACAAGGTTTACAAGGTTTATTTTTAAGTATTTAACGTTTCTAAAAGACGTCGAGCGTGGCGTATTCATTAAGGTTGTGGGGACTTGTGAGGTTTAATTTATTCATGAGGTATTCTCATTATCGTGGGATAGAACAAGTTGTGTTCGTATATCCTATGCGCGATAATATTCTACTCATGTGCGAAGAAAGTGTTCTTATGAGATCGACAGGACTCATTATATCAAGTAATCATTGTACGCCTACTATTGTGACTCTTACATTGTATTATTCTGTCTTTACAACTTCTCAGACGCTTCTACACTCCTTTCTAACAAACCCTCGACCGGGACTTTCCCTACACAGAAGGACCCCTGATCTCTAGGGCTGGTAAGTCGACGACGCCCAAAGGAATGAGACCGTTCACAACCCCTACAGGAACCCGATCAGAGGTCTCAATCCGCTAACATAAAAAATCACAAAAGCTTACGATGGATTCGTTATGCGCCCCATCGTAACGTTGAACAACTAGGATATAGGATAGACTTCACTGGATGGGCAGTGATTGCTAGAATTTGAGCAACAGGTATGAGGCCCCTGAATCTGAGGCAACAAATTACTGTGAGAGCTATGCTGACTTCATAGAGGCAGTTAAGGCAGCAGTTGCTGAAGCAGTTCCTGTATAACCTCGAAGCAGAAAAAAGTACCCTGGACTAACCACAGAATTCGGGCGTGCAGAGACTTAGGCATTCAAACGGACTACAACCACAGCTGCCAAAAATGCAGTTAAGGCTGCATCTAGGTCGTCCCTAAACAGGCAGTTCTAATAATAATAATAATCTACAGGAGTTTATCAACCACCATGTTGATGCTATCAATCATACAGATGACAGCAGGCAATCAATCCTAGGCATGGAACTTGCTGACAACTTGCAAACTTGTACAAACAACTTGCTGACCGTAAGGAAAAGCCAACCAACTACCAAGGTCAAGTCAGAATCATCAGCTGATCAGCAGCAATCAGATCACTATATGATGGTTCGACAACATTTGTTTCTATCATTAATGGGTGACACAGATCCAAGTTTGTGAAGTTTTAGTCCTCCTGGGTGACACACGTGAGCCTTTACTATTCATAATTGTGGTTGACTATGTGCTATGCATATCCTTAGATCATCATAATGACGATTTGGTGATGGTAACACCACCTACTTACTCCAGAAGTCGAGGTAATCCGTCCAAGCACTGCACCAAGCACTTTGCTGATGACTTAGGAGTACTCTCAGAAACACTAGATGGATCCCAACGGCTCCTCTGCTCATTCAAACAGGCTGCTTCTAGTGTTGGTCTTTTTGGTAACTCCAAGAAGACCACAATTTTCACAGTTAACTTCGAAAGTCCTCAGAAAAAGTATGATAGTACAGTATGAGCATAAACTTGTAAACATAAAGCATAAACAAGGTATACTTGAGAATGTGGACGATCCGGAAGTCAGGTGAGGACCTTCGAATACGTAAGGGAAAGGCATGGGCAGCCTTGAATAGGCTTTCCAGGATTTGGAAGTCACTTTGTCAAGTATAGTGCACACATCTCCAACCAGACACTATATAACATTGGAGGTGTCTCATTGGTCCACCCAAGCTTGACATTAGAACAAGCCGCCTCCGCTTTACAGGACATTGCTTTCGCCGTGAGGACCAGCCTGTGCTCAACCTTGTACTTTGGTAGCCCCATGGAGAGAAAAAGCATGGTGGACAGCCCATGACTTTCTTGATACGCCTCTTAAAGGACACTGGCCTTGAAGATGCCGATAATATCGAGAAAGTCATGGCGGATAGGGAATTATCGCGGTGCTATTTTGTCGATAAGCTGGCATAGCATTCTTAATGCACGCTGCATTAGGGCTTGCCAATTGTGGATTGCATCGGTGGTGGCAAAAATATGTTTATTAAGCCAGCATAGCATCTCAATGCACAGCTACAATGCAGCAGGCAGATTGATGAGCTGTAGATTGATATATAGATGGTTCAGTGTTCTGATACGTAGTACTATGTATTACTCGATTACCGTGTCACCGATTACCGAGTCTCTTCCCTATATATTGGCGGAAGAAAAAATCATCATTTGGTACACGTTTAGAAAATATAACTATTTTTGGTGTGGCACACACATCATTTATGGTAAACATGAAAATGCTATTTCCTCATTTTCAATTTTTTCAGGTTCTATCATTTGATTTGGGAGCCAAAAAAGCAAAACAGACATGAAATCCAAGATAAATTGAAATATGAAAATGTTATTGCTGTGCACCGAAAGGTACTATCATCTGGCACGAAAAGTGCAACCAAAAGAATGATGCTTTTTCCCTAAAATTTGGTCCAATGTATTTCAGGATTCCAACGTACAATATAAATATTATCTTTCTTAGTTAGATCATTTCATCCGTAATCTTATATGCCGCCGTGGCAATAAATGTATTATTTATTACTCCTGTTCTTGGTGTTAATGATGACAATAAGGCAGCTGATTCATTTTTGGTTAATGGAATCCCAACGAACCTTTAGACACTCGCGCTTGTAAAACAGCTACAACTTTTATTGGATGAACAATAATAGAATTCGTAGTCACGTCGATGACATATGATTGACTTATTCGACTAAAGGCGTATTATGAACTCCGGCCATTAACCTGTTAGTTCTAATGTTGGAGACAGAATTATTGATTGGGCATCGCAACATCCCTCGGTATTGAAGAGAGTAACAGTCTTACTAATCTACGGAATTATAGAGCAGCTTGTTGAGCGTCATCAATATCTCCAGAGTAAAAAATATTTGAAAATATAGATAATATCTGTAAGTATTCGTAAATAAGAGTTATACTAGTTTTAGATAATTTCAGTTTTACAAGATAGTAACAAAGTAGTACGTTGTCTAGGTTCGTCGTAACATAGAGAACAACAAAGTAGTACGTTGTCTAGGTTCGTCGAAATTGTAGGGGAGTGCTGAAACTTATGATTGTATGATATGAACTTTCTGTTTTCTAGTCAAGTCATAAGTCTCCAATTCATATTGCTGTACAATAGATACAATTCTACTATTCATTACTGGTAGTCCTCTAGCTTTAGAAAATATGGATCTTAACTCTTCTTCACTACCTTCATTGCGGCTATATGTAATGCAGAACCAACTACCTTTCATAAACATTGCCTACCCACTGGTGTGCTCACTTATAGTTGTTGGTAACACCCTGATGTTGCTAGTGATCGCTACAAACAAAGAGATGCAGAATCCAACAAACTTCTTTTTGGTAAACGTTTGTGTCGCTGATTTAATGGTGGGATTTCTTCTTGTTATACCAGAGATGATGATACTTAACACCCGTTATGTTGAATGGAACATTGGTGACTTTATGTGCAAATTTACACATTTTATCTTCTACACAAATTTTTCTGCATCCATTTTTTTCCTTGTCTGTATTTGCGTTATTCGCTATATATCTATTGTGGATGTGTTCTTGGCTAGACGCCTATTCATTTGGTCTCGAATTATTGGCATTGCTATATTTGTATGGCTAATTTCGATAACAATTAATTCGATGTATCTCGCTTTTTACCGGACTGTAGTCCGCGATTCCGAGCGAGCAATACGTTATCGGGGTGTAATAGTTACTCAATGTACAGTTCGCCCCCATATCAACACAAAAGCCCTTATTATTTCGGAAAGTATAATTTTCCTGCTGATTCCAGGTATAACTATGTTTGTTATCTACATGAGAATCTGTCGGGAACTTTTGAAAACGATCAACGAACTCTTATCAAGTCCAGTACCTGGTCGAAATTACAGAAGGCGCGAAAGTGTTGATATGCTGAGAACATTTCTTAAGGATAAAACCAAAATGGTTGAAAATAAACGTATGATGGTAAATGTTAGACATAAAAAGGTCCTTATTGTTTGGATGATTGTGGTGCCAGTAACGTTTCTGCTTTGTTGGCTACCACGTTGCATTTCTAATTATCTTCTGGCGTACAAGATGATATCGGATAGCAATGATAGGAATTGGATTCAAGTCGTCGGGTTTTACTGCGGCTATTTAGCCTGCGCTATAAATCCTGTTATTTACTGCTGTTTTTCATCAATTTTTCGAAAGGGTCTCAAAAATTTGGTAATGTGTCGGCGTAGGAGTCAAGAAGAACATGTTCTGCCCACAAGTTTACGCCGCCTAAATGAACAGCAAAGTCATATAACAGACCAAAATATTGGTAATTTAACATCTGATTGTGATATAAATACGAAAAAAACAGATGATGGATTATGTAGTATTGAAGTTATTGTACCGCCAGAACTTAAATGAGCCTCTAAGACTATAGATGACAGAGAAAGAATAGTCACTTTATGTTCTGAGTTGACATGTCAGTGTATTTAACGGTAATTAGTTTATTTAACTAAGAACTAATAGTTTATTAACACATTACTCAATACCTTTACCTTACTAGTGCATGACCGCCTGATTATGTATAATTCAATAGTAATACTTGATGTTTGCTGCGTTGCGGCATCTTACTCGTTCCACTTTTAAGGAAACACTTTTACAAGAATAATGTAAACGCACTCAATATTAGGTGAGATTAATAATTGTTGCTAATAATTGGTGAGATGATCATTTTTGTAATTTATTTACTCATTTAACTATGAAATATTCTCCATATCGTAACCCGTTTACTGTTTGTTTACACATCAACTCAGCTCTAAGAGCTGCAAGGAAGACCCTACCATGCCGTTGCAATCTATGAAGTGTTTAGTCCAAAGGGGATATGACTCAGATGTCAGAGTCAATTGCTTTGAGTCACGTCGCTCATATGACAATTAATTATCACTCACTGTGTGTCATGATGGGAGAGGCGCAGTGAGTGTGTTGGAGTACTCCTCTCTATTTGAGTGTCGCAAACTTCTCTCACACATTAATTATGGTAAATCTGGTTGGTGCCTTCTTCCAGAGGAGGGGGTGAACTGATTGGGAAACACTCAATCTTGAGTACTTTAAGAATAATGTGGGGCGAGCCACGAAAGTAAGCGAGCTTAGCATACGGGTACCAGTAACTCAATCGGTGTGTCTGTCGTTCTGTCTGTTGTGTCAAATTTAAACGTTAATAACTCAGCCAAATGTTAATGAAACTTAACCAAACTTGGTACACATGTAGTCTGGCAAAAGTTTAGAAATTTTCCAAGTTGAATTTCCGTGTGGCCTTCGAGAAGGTAAGATAATAGCAGTTAATTCGTTAATTTAGGCCCGCCGCACACTAGAGATGCAAGATACAAGATGCAAAAATCGTTCCCGACGTACAGTAGAGATGCAAGATGCATCGTATTATATTTTCTATATATTATACTTTGATTACATTAATGTATATTTCAAAGAATTTAGCATCTTGCATCTCTAGTGTACGGCCTCCCATAGTCTACCATGTATTCTATATTCGAGATGCAAGATGCAAAAAATAGAACATCGAGGATGTCCTTTTTTGCATCTTGCATCTCTAGTGTGCGCCGGGCCTAAGTTGATTAGGGTAAAAACAGCAATTTCAACCCGTCTCTTAAAAGGTATTAATTATTTTCTAGTATAAGATTTAAATAATTATACTTAAAAATTATACAACTGTATTCCGAATACCCCATTCCATAATAGTTTTTAATTAGTTCAAGAGATTTGCTTTAAGAAATGTGTTTTTAATTGATCTAAACCTAATTAACTTATTAAAATGCCCCGTCTCCAGCTATAGTTCCCTCCTTCGTTGACATGCTTGCAATAGCAAGCATGCCTAGCCTAGCTTGGAAGGGGAACCAGTCCAACCACACCTCACCTCTACTCAAAGGCAGCATTGTAATGAGCCAGACTAATAAGCCAGCTTGGTTATTGTGTTTAGCTTACAAAATAATTGGCGGAGTACTTAGTCATGATTCTTCAGAATAATTAGCTAAAATGATTTCGTTGAGGTGTTGACAAATGATAAATTAATATCTCAGTATCAATACTATCGGCATAATGTAAGTTTTATATTTCTTACAAATTGGGTCGCCTCCACGCCTAAAATATTTAATATATTACTTTATGAGTTTAACATGTT
>JAUCBJ010008640.1:0-69985 GCA_032718475.1 Nemertoderma westbladi | reverse complement strand
TCCAAAAAAAACCAGAAGTTGGCCATTTTTAAAAAATATAAAATATTTTGTAAGTCAAGTATAATCGATAAATCACAAAATTAATAATGCTGTAATAAAATACCCAATTATTTGAAAATGTTATATAGCTTCGTCCAACCTACGGTTGCCAATTCTTGTCCGAAATGTTATATATGCATGTTATGTTTGTTTTTACCTGTTGGTTATTGTAATGGGTATATTATTCATGCTCATATAATAAATCATAGTGTGTGGTAACTTATTAATCGTCGATGGCAATGGAAAAGGTAAATCTATATACTAATCTCTGATTCAGGGATAGAGTCCATAGAAACACCTCATTTCGATCTAACAAACGTTTCCTTAAACTACAACGGCTCTAATCTATTGTAGCTTGGTCTCGATTGAGGAATTTACTACCTGCTGAGAATTTAAAGATCACAATTTGCTTCCATTATTATGATGCCCCTACTACCGAACAAAAGTTTCTTAATGTTCCACCTTGGTGTATTGAATAACATCTCTCTGGAAGTCGTGGGTTCAATCCCCGCATGGGATAGGTTAGTTCTCACTTCGGCACGAATGCTTTAAAGGAACTAGCAAGGACGCGCATCTCCGCCTTGCATCCTTAAATGGTAACTAAATGAGTATTTGAGTTTCCTCTGGGGTGTGTCGCTCTGCGGGGAGGGACCTCACTGGAAAACGTTCATCAAACGTCGTCCATCAAACGTTGTACATAATCCCTGGCCGAAGAAACTTTAACTTTTTATTTTTTCCCAAACAAACTGAGGTTACAGATAAAGGTATAATTTAAGGTACCAAGATGTTTACAAAATTGATACATAATATAATTGGTGAATTGGCCAGCTATGAGCATCTTGTTTCTTACCTGTTACAGGTTCGGTGGTAGGCAAGGGACTTGGCCTGAAGGTAAGTGATGTACCCCCTGGAACAAAGGCCAATAATGCTATGGCTACGGAAAATACACCAACAAACATGATGTGATATAGGTTGAAGTATTTAATGCGAAAGAAATACAAATTGATATAACTTTCAACAAATTGCTGCCGAATATAGTGTACGTCAATTTCTTTATAAATGATACAGCATCTGACACATGTACTGTCCACTAATTCAAGAAATCAATAGCACCCAGGAAATCAAAGTGAAATGGCGCTGATTAGTATAAACATAGCCAATTAGTTGATACAAACTCCTTCATCACATCTGGCTTATTGCTCAATAACCCATAATTACGAAATTATAGTATCACAAAGTGATTAGGAATTAGATCAATTTATAAAGATTTATTGATTTATCCTGCATTTACCGTTTAATCTAACTAACTAATTAACTTCTTGTTACCGGATTGCAATTGAAATAGAGTCTCACAAAGCAATTATTGCAATTCTTTCTCGGGTTTCTCGCAAAAATAGCACTTATGAAAATATTATTAAGAAGCTCTTTTCTGTCTCCATTTTTCCGCAGATTTTTTGATATCAACATGGGGATGATAAAAAAAAATGTCTTTTGGCACTTAGCTCCCTGATTGGCTAGAGCTACAATTACATGTATAGGCTTACTAAACCAAGTTATTACCCATTTTTATTTTGCAAAATAACTTTCTAATGCTGGTCTATGTATAAAATATCACTTTCTGCCCTAAGGCAAATAACCTAGTTATTTTCTCTGTGAGGTGTTTTGTTAGTTGCTATTCAACTGCTCAATGATTCTCTGTTTGTAATGGATGTACCGTGACCGGTAATGTTTCTGTACTGCTCAAGCTAAGCTATGCCACTTTCAGCCTTTGCCGTGCAGCCGTACAGTCAGGTAGCCTATTACTGTCATTCAGTCTACTGTCATTATGGCGACAGGATTTCATGTCATAACCATGATAAACCATGATGGATATGATATAGGGATGGTAAGTGTTGGTACCATCTGCCTTCCATCTTGTAAAACCGGTAAAACAGCCCTAACAACCAGTTGCTATGGCAACATAACTGTACAACAGTGACCATGTGCAAGACCATACTTGTTATTAGCAGTAGGTGTTCAACCCACAAATCTAGGTGCATTTGCTAGTGCGAAACGGCCATGTAACAACCACCCGTTTCTGTGGACTAACGGGAATTAATAAATTAAACAGGAAATTTGATAGACCTCAAGTGTTGCAAGTTTTGTTCATTTTCATCAATGTTAGGTCGACTTATTAGAGTTCAAACATTGAATCTGATGGTTGGTTCTATAATAATTACAGCTACACGAGTAGGGCCTTTCGTGCATCAGAAGCTGCAAGCCATCTTAGTGAACAATTATAATTATACTATGGCTAGTTATGGGGGGGGGGGGGGGGGGTCAGGGGGGTCTATAGCTCCCGGGTGAAAAAAAATGGGGGCGAAAAATGTAAAACAGACACAGTTAATGGATTTGAGGGGGCGATTTAGCTTTCGTCACACTCTTTGGCGCTGGACACTAATTAACTAATCACAAAAATTGTTTTATTTTTATATAATTTAAAATACAAATACTTACCTTTTATTTAGTTCATCCTGTGTTCCTTTGTTGTTCAAAAATATGGCTAGAATTACCATTTGTATAGAAGTCAGTACAGGTCTTGTACCCGTACATCACTAAATTGGGGGCTGCTAGCTATAATAATATTATTCTTGAAAAATATCGACAGTAAAAATATCGAGAGTAAAATATAATTTCTGGAATTAATCATTAGGTACCAACAAACACACTGCAGTACCATAGAAACTATCTAAAGTAGAAACTACATTAGGTACCAACAAAAACACTGCTAGTACCATAGAAACTATCTAAAGTAGAAACTACATTAGGTACCAACAAAAAACACTGCAGTACCATAGAAACTATCTAAAGTAGAAACTACATTAGGTACCAACAAAAACACTGCAGTACCATAGAAACTATCTAAAGTAGAAACTACATTAGGTACCAACAAAAACACTGCAGTACCATAGAAACTATCTAAAGTAGAAACTACATTAGGTACCAACAAAAACACTGCAGTACCATAGAAACTATCTAAAGTAGAAACTACATTAGGTACCAACAAAAACACTGCAGTACCATAGAAACTATCTAAAGTAGAAACTACATTAGGTACCAACAAAAACACTGCTAGTACCATAGAAACTATCTAAAGTAGAAACTACATTAGGTACCAACAAAAACACTGCTAGTAACCATAGAAACTAAAATGAACAATGTCTTATTTAAAAAATTAAATGTTTTATAGCTATAATTTTTGTAAAAACACGTCTAGCTGCCATAAAAATGTATTTTACTTGCAATATTTTTTGATATTTTTACTCTCGATATTTTTTATTCGCAATATTTATCACCACTCGATATTTTTACTCACATTATTTTTACTCGCGATATTTTTCACCAATACCTATAGAAGGATTAGACGTTGACTTAACTACAGTAGCTTGTAGCCCCTGCTCTGTTTTGCTGGGAATCCCCTTACCCTTTCCCCTATGTTTTATTAGTCAGTGAAGTAGATGGTGTACAAAAACAATAAACATACTCTAAAGGCATACACAGCACATGAGCCTTCCACAGAGTCTCAAAGGTACTAAGTGTGTTATAGGTACACCCCCCTCAAATTTTTTTACTAGCTAGTTTTTGCTATTTCTTTTTATGAAATGTTATAGAACATGAGATACATTTGAAAAAAAATAATAAAATGTTCTAGACCAAATAGTTTTTGTTCTAGAACAAATTTTAAAAAAAGCTTACAAATTTTATTTTTTGTTAGTTATGTTTTATTTGATATCAATTGAATTTTCTAGAATATTCGAGTTTCTACAGCTAAGATTTGACATTCGCCCAACAACTAGCGGAGTTTCGTCGGAAGCTTCTACAAGAAAACCCATTTTCTGCTCTGTTGGATTTGATCAGAAAATATTACGCGCTGTCTGCTAAATAATAAATACTGTATTATACAGTATACGTATTCTTAGCATATCATTTTTCTGAATATAATGATCTCAATACAGTGAATTTTTTAATTTTAATTAGCTATTAAAAAAGTACTAGCTAACACCCCCCCCCCCCCCCCCCCCACCCCTGAACCCAACTTTACAGCAACGATTAAAAATTATATGAAACAAATTCTAAACAAAATTAAAAAATAAAAAAAAAATTTTAAATTTTCTGAACTCTTCTAGAACAAAAACGATTTGTTCTAGAACTTTTCTTTTCTAGTTCTGAATAGCTAAGCTGTTCTAGAACATTAAAAATAAACATAAACATAAAACATAAAAAATAAAAATAGTAGGCCTACATCAATTTTTTTAATTTCTTTTAAATTGTTCTAGAACAAAAACTTTTATTATAATTATTATATTTTTTTATTATTATTATTACTATATTATTATATTATTATTTTGTAATAGCTAACATGTTCTAGAACATGTTCATAAAAAGAAATAGCAAAAACTAGCTAGTAAAAAAAATTTGAGGGGGGTGTACCTATAACACACTAGTGCCGTCTCAACAATAATAAAATTCGTTATTTAAGGCTATATTATACGTATTGCTTGAATTGGATTTGAAATTTATTTTTATGGGGGGTGCGTGGGGGGGATGCACTCTAGCCCCCGGGCGCACGAATGACTCCGCACGCCCCTGCACTCACCTACACCCCAACATAGGTTATGTGAACGCACCCTAATTTACATTGAGGGGCAATTGTAAGGGGGGCAATTATGCGGGGATTTGTTTGGAATATTGTTTGGTTGAATTTTGTTTAAAAGTATTCTTGTCAATAAATATTACATATTATAATCTCACTACCAGATAAATTAGTACCCCTGTCCCAAGACTGATTCAATTAGTACCCCTGTCCTAATTTTTTTCCTAGTCATACGTTCACAATGTTGCAAGGTTCTTAATAATGTTATCTAGTCTGCAATCAAAGAATATGGCGTCCATTTCTTTTCTGAAGCGAAAAACATAATGGGGAGGGGGAGCATGCACTACGGATGCACTTGGAGCTCTCAACTGTTTAGTCAACCTGACGATATTGGAATTTGTTAATCTTTCTACCACTGTGTCTTTACTAAGTGAAACAAAGTCACTCTCTTCAGCGGTATTGCGCTGACTACATATAATCTCGTCCCTGCCAATTGTTAACTCGATGTGTTCATCGACAGAATCTAATAATTGTAATTCAGGACGTTGTCCTATTTTACTTTTGAGAACTTTCAAAGGGCGATAAAATGAAATTGATTGTTGGGTTCTACAATCTGTTTCTGTAGTTTTACGTTTTTTTCGTTTTTCTTTTCTCTTTTCGCGTCTTTCCTCAAGAACTTCATTAACAAACTTATTAATTTCTTCTTCATCCCGGAATTTAAAGTCATATTGATGAACCGTATTAATTAGCGTGCACCACATTCCGGTGTATCCACAGTCTTTAATTATGTTCGTGTTACTCGAGATTAGAAAGTTGATATGGTTGGAGGTGACTATCTTCAACTTAAGCCAATTTCTGTTGGTGTCGAATAATATTGATATCGAATTAGTCAAATAACTCTTATGAGCGATTATTGTAACGGGATTGTCAATTGTTACCTTATCAATTTTTACAACGTTATCAGCAATTAGAATATCACTTCGATCTTTCCCAATTGGTACACCATGTCCTTTTAAATATTGTATCTTTCAGTGGATTGCCACAGAGATTGTTTGAACTCTCTCCTCATTGCATCAGGCTTATCAAACTTGTATTTTGCGGTGGTGTGCAAAATGTGGTGCCAGCACGACATTTTGAAAATCCATTCATTAGTTCAATTGCTTGTGACAACTTATTTCTCGCGTTTTAGAGGTTTGTGGCGATTCTGAATTCAATGGAATAAATAATAATTAATAATAATAATAAATAATAAATCATTCACTTATATCGCGCTTAATCCCATGTATCGGTTCTAAAGCGATGTTAAATTTCAAAGATTGTGTCCGAAAGTTTAGTTTAGATATGAAAAGACTGTTGGGGCCTTACTGTTGTGTAGATTGCTTGTTAATTATCTAACTAGACATCTCAACCTTGTATTTTTCGGAAGTGGGTGCAAAATTTGGTGCTAGCACTAAATTTTGAAACCCATCAAATACAACAAGTGATTGCGTCACCTTGTTTCTTGCGCTATGCGGGTTGGCGAGGGTTCTGAATTCAATGGAATCAATAAAAACAGCACTGGACATCTCAAACTTGTACTTTTTTGTGATGGGTACGAAATTTGGTGCTAGCACCACAATTTGCAATATTACGTGAAACTACGTAAAAATACGAGTAGCAATGATCTGGCATAATAGAAATATATTCCATTAGAATCAGCGCTCCAGAAAACCTGAAAATGTGAATTTATGGCATCGTATAAGTGAATTAAAAATTTTGTGTTCAAAGTGAAAAGTGCTGTGGCGGCCGACACGAAGCCCCGTTAATTTTAAAGTTAACGGAGGTTTAACGGAAGTGCACTTAACGGAGGACTTATAATGGGCGACACGAACGAGTATTTAGGCCTCCGTTAGTGAGTTCTCCTTTAAGGCTCCGAAAGTAATAAAAGTGATATTTTCGAAAAGATGATAAAATTGCCTACACGTGAGTGTTGTTGTGGTTGCTTAGGCAACTCAATGTGTTATTGCTGGAGTGCCGTTTCAAATTGAAACCCTTCCACATCTAAAAATTATTGTACACCAAAGTCGGCATAACGTAACGCCGACACATCACATTATCTGCACACTGTCGGCACAACGTTATGCCGACACTGTCGGCACAACGTAACGCTGACACTATCGGCACCCTGTCGGCACAGCGTTTACACACAGCGCACACAATTAATGTTAAGATCGGGAATGTAACATCATCAAAACAACTAATAAACATATGGAGTGCCCGAGTATTGGGTAGAAATCTACTCTATCTACAGATCTACCAATGACCAACGACTTGACGTAATTGAGGAATCGTTCGTAAAATTCGGTATCTCTACGATTTCTTGAAAAATTCTAACTGATTACGGAAAACTAAGTTGAACTGTGTTTATAACTGTTATTGCACATCTACGTCCACCCAATGTAATGCCCCGCAATGTTTAATTAGAACTACCGACAAATAGGACTTGGATAATGCGGAGATGATTGAATGTCACACAGAACGTCACACAGAACTATTAGCCTAAAATTGTAACATTAAAAGTTGTTTCATGAAGGGGGGTGGGGTACACCATTTTTGTCCAAAATATGTCGAAATTTTTTTATGGTCTATTATAATGCACCATTGAATGGTGTTTCCAAATCTGAAAACCGCGAAAATCTTATAACAATTTCCATTTAGGGAATCCTATTGAAATTACTATTACTATAATGAAAGGTCGATTATCTCCAAATATTTGTTTTATGAAATTGTCAACTTCAAAACCCTACTACTTCTACAATTTTTGAGCAATTAGTCTGAAACTTTCTGTGGGTGTCTACATAGCCACCCTGCATAAAAGTATCAGACAACTTTTTGAATTTTTTGTTAATAAAATTTAATACTATTTATAACAAACCTAAAAATTTGCATAAATTTGCAGCGCCACCTAGCGGTTCAGAATTATTTTCGCAACATTTCGCCTGATAGTTATGTTGCCCCATCTTTGATATATCATATAAAAAACTTTCAAGTGATTAGATTCAAAACTGTAAAAGTCTTAGGGTTTTAAGCGCAACCAAGTATTTTTTATTGTTAACTAGAGTATTAACTAATATTAAATAACGAAAAAAAAATTTTCTGACCTGTCATGTAGAATAGAATCTTAGGCAACTACAGTATATTCATAATTTTAGCCAAAACCAAACAATTTTGAAACGCTGAGAGTGATAAATCAAAGAGTTGTTCGAAAATGGTGTACCCCACCCCCCCTTAAAATTTTTAGATTTTAGAGAGGGGGGGGGGGGGGGGGGGGGTCAATTTGACCCTATCCTGGTATTGTACAACATTTTATAGCCCGCTACTAATAGGGTTAATTTAATAATATTTTATGATCATTTCCAGCGTATCTCCATTTATTTCTCTATTTATTAGTCTGCTTTATAGATTATCTTGATGAAAAGTGTCTAAATACAAGGAGCCACTCCCTATTCCCACCACTCCCGAGGCAATAAAATAAAATTTGTTGAAAAAAATTTTATATTTTATATATTTCGTACTTATATTTCTTTTTTGTGCTTCTTGTACTTGTTTATATTGAAAAAAATATTTAAAAATATTTTTTTTTACTTGTTTTTTTTTATTTAGTTGTTTAATTTGAACAATGTACGAAATGAAATGAAAATGAAATATCAATCACGTTATTTTTATTTTTCTAGTTTTCTAGTATACTAGTATAGTATACTATATACTAAGTATACTAAATAAGACTATGGATACTTTACTATGGATATTCTTTGTTCAATCAAATCAGTAAAATAGAGGTTCTTTGTAGAGTTGCCTCCAACGGAAATCAGTGAGATTATTTAGACGCAAATTACATTATTTTATATAATTTTAAAAACACTAGCTACCTTATGAAAACAATAAATACCATTGAACACACTAGCTACCATAAACATTTAACATGTAACTAGCCAAAATATGTCAATATCCCAAAATATGATTTTTTGGTATTATTTAAAAACACTAGCTACCATAGTCCTATAAAAACCATTGAAAAAGCAAAATTCTTCAAAAATTTAACTTAACTTAATATGTGTTCACCTTAACATGGTCTATTAATTGGTCAAAAAGTGGCTTCCCATAGCATAGTAATGTTTACACATATTTATATTCCAGGACAAGGTGTATTTTCGATTGGAAGAGCAACAGTTGCATAACCACATGGGATTTCAGGTATTTCATACATAATGGGTATACTTTCGACTACATGAAGTGGAAGCTCGGGTGTTCTTCGGAACTTAGAATTATAATCATGTATAAGATTGGACGTTGTGGGTTTGGAATAGGGGCACATGCTATGTTCAATTTCTATTCTCTCATCGGACAAACATTTTTTCAACCATTCCCTCAAATGATCAGTGTCGTGGTAGTTATCAATCATTAAATTGTCCTGTTTCTTTGCCGTTGATAGGGCGTACAAGCAAACAAAAGCTCCGCTGTCAACAAGTTTTGCTGACCTGCGAATGGCCTAGCAGTGCTTTTTGGCCTCCATGATCCACTCCTTGTCCCTCTAATGTCCTGTATAATATTTAGTATCTCACATATCTTTATGTCCATTGCTGTTACGCCTGGACTTTCATCTTGTGAATCTATAGAGTATACAGTTTTGGATTTGCGGTCAGCCACATGAAGTACAAAATGCTTAAAAGACTTGATGTGCTCAGGCAGCAATATTGTCTCTACCATTGTTGGGTCACTGTGTGCGGTGATGATCCTTATTGCCAACGCTTTGTCATATATATTTTGGTTGAGTTTGGAGCAGAAGGATTCATAAATACATGCCACATTGTCAACCTGGCGTTCTAGGATAGTCAGGAAATTATCAATTATTAATGTGCTGAGATATTTATTCGATTCGAGTAGAAGTTTATCATCTGGTGTGAGTTTTTGAACAGTTTTATCTAGATTTATATGAGGGTGTGTCGCAGCATTGATAATTCCTGCGGCGTATTTGGCATCAGTTGTGACATAGTCACTTCTAGCCACTGGGTTATTAACATTATGTTCCACTGAATCTGGTTCCATATCGACGACAAAATGCCGATGAATGATGTGTTATATCCTAGATTAAGTTTAGATGCCATGTTATCCTTGTTCCATTGGCTTTGATAAAATGTCTGGAGTAACGACTAACTTTATCGCTGGCTTATTTGCATCTTCCCTCAAGAGGGAACCGTAAAGGAACTGATTGGTCACGAATGTAGATGACTGTTATTTTAACGTTTTAACATCACCTCCCCAAGGAAGGTAGATAGGGATAAGTATAAATTTGAAGGTTCATCACATTAAATGTAGTTCTTGATATAAATATCTCGGATGGTCCATCAAGGGTTGTTGTTCGTCTATAAAGTTAAGTAGTTTGTATAAAAGTTCTTCAAAGGTTATTCTGTAATCAGTCCACAGGCTTTTCTTTAAACACTTTTTTCCAAAATCTTGCAGTTAAAGTTGCTTAACCCTATTAGTACCGGGCTATAAAATGTTGTACAAATACCGGGAGGGGGTCATATTGACCCCCCCCTCTAAAATCTACAAATATTTACGAAAACGTCTGATTTTTTGTTTGTACGTAGGTATCACTTGTCTGGATCCGACCGAAAAAAAAAATTTTCGAAAAAATGTACTGGGGTGGTTATATTGCAGCACCAAAATTACAAGTAGTGCACAATTTTCACCAAATTTGAAAGTTACATTTTCGGCTAATTATTTTTCAATACAGGTTTTCTGGGGTGTAAAATACTTTGGAAAATATTAAAAAATGATATGATTACTATAAATGGCTGTTTAGTCCTCTCTGCGTAGGAAAAAAATGAAAAAAACAAGTAACCAGCACTTTTCAGTTAGAACTCAAAATTTTTAATTCACTTATACGATGCTATAAATTCACATTTTCAGGTTTTCGAGGGCGCTGATTCTAATGGAATACATTTCTAATATGCTAGATCATTGCTACTTGTATTTTTCGGCGTAATTTGGGAAATTTTGGTGCTAGCACCAAATTTCGTACCCATCACCAAAAAGTACAAGTTTGCGATGTCCAGTGCAGTTTTTACTGATTCTATTGAATTCAGAACCATCACAAACCCGTATAACGCAAGAAACAAGGTGACACAATCATTTGATATATTTGATGGTTTTCAAAATTTGGTGCTAGCACCACATTTTGCACCCACATCCGAAAAACACAAGTTTGAGATGTCTAGTTCGATAATTATATTTTCCATTGAATTCAGAACAGCCATAAACCTCTAAAACGCAAGAAATAAATTCTCACAAGCAATTTTATCTATTGAATGGATTTTCAAAATTTCGTGCTAGCACCAAAATTTGCACACAGCACCGAAAAATACAAGTTTGATACGCTTGGTGCAACTCGTATATATTTCTTCGAATCCAGAAACCCAAAAAACCCCAATTGCGTAAAAAACAAGTTTCAAACGATCAATTTACAAAATTGACTTATTTCAAAATTTGGTGCTGGCACCAAAATTTGGCACCCACCGAAAAAAACAAGTTTAAAATTTCTAAATCAATTTATATGAATTCCATCAAATTTCTAACACCAAAAAAACCGTGTAAATAAAAAATAGAGATGTTACAATTCATATTTAATGAAATGTAATTTTCAAAAAACGTCTCAAAAAAAGTGCCAAAAGTAGGGTTAAAAAATGGCGCTATAACTCGAAAAGTACCCAATATTTTTGAAAACGGTTTTCACTACTAGGAAGACAATAGATTTTTAGGAAAAGTCATAAAATTTCAGATTCCCAACTGCGTTTGTTTCAGAATTATAATAAAAAAACCACGGGAGGGGTCATATTGACCCCCCCCCCCGGGTTTAATAGGGTTAACATGTACATTTGGAGTTTTTTGGACCTTGGCTTAGTTAGTTACTGTTCCGTGAATTAGTTATGAGCCTCAGTTAGTTAGTGTTACATGTGAGTTAGTTCTGAGATACATTTAAAGTGTAAGTTATGTTTATTTTCAATTAAAATATTCCAGAACTTTTTTGGTATTAATAAAAAAAACATTATCTCTAATAACTACACCATGTCCCAGACCCAGAATATAGTGTCGTAATGTCGTAACACGCCCCCCCCCCCCCCCCCCTAATATTTCAACAAATCGTAATGAGATTGCATGAAATTTGAAACAGAGATAGTTTCACCTCCCGACCACTGCTGGGTGAGCCAGAATTTTTATTTTTGCTTTCAATCTTTAGCTACAAGCGTTTAAAAAAAGTGTCTCCAGCGATATTACACCAGTTACACCGCAGTTATTCTTCTACCTTATAGCTGTCTGTTGGTACCAATGGAAAGCTGGCCCTGCAAGGATTTAAAATATGTAACGCAATTTGAATTTCGTTGAAAAATAGCTGAGATATGGGCGTTCAAATGTTGCATGGTTATCAAGGTGTACTAAATAACAGGTCATGCAGCGAGCTGATTGCTGAAATTAGCGGAGGCCGATCGTTTCCCAATTTATGACACTTTTTTCAAAATATTTCCTTAGAAACTTATTTTATGCTACTTTTGTTAGGTGGATATGATGACTAGGATTCATAGAAATGTAATAAAAAGTCTTTCTGGGATTTTTATCTTGTAGTTGCCAAGGTAACCGGGTGTAAAGTTCAAACTTTGCACGCCTGTAATTCAAGACGACGAGGGATTCTGTTCTTGAAATTTGATAGGTTGATAGGTCTATCAAAATATTTAACATTTGAATTTATTTACATTCCCGTTGCCATGGAAATAAGTAGAATGAAAAATTTTTAAAATTGTCTACCAATTCTATAAAACACCATTTTTATTCGTTTTGTCAGTCTAAATAATAAGTTAAAATTGCCAACATTTTATTTTATAATTCGTCAATTGTGAATCATATTTCTAAAAGTCAATATTTGCAAATAAACTAAACAGTCCAATCAGAGAGCAAGACCTGTTATAGCATGATTTTGACAATCCAGAATATTAAATTTCGGTTAGCAATTATTAGAAATAAAGGACAGCCACCAGGCATGTTTGTTGAAAATTATATAGTAGTAAATAGTAGCCCAATTTTAATCTGGCGGTCATAATGGGAAATTATCGTAATTCCCGTCACCATGGAAACGGGATTGAAAAAAATTAAAATGTAAAATAATTTGATAGACTTTTATTCCCTTTACTCATATACCAAATCTCAAGAACAGAATCCCTTGTCGAATTGAATTACAGGCGCTCCAAATTTGAACTTTGAACCCGGTTACCTTGGCAACTACAAGATAAAAATTCCAGAAACACATTTTATTACATTTCTATGAACCCTAGTCATCTTATCCACAGTTGCATAAGAAAGGTTTCTAAGAAAATATTATGAAAATAGTGTCATAAATAGGGAAGTGATCGGCCTCCGCTAATTTCTGAAATCCGCTCGCTGCATTGACCTGTTATTTAGTACAGCTTGATGGTTATGCACCTGCGCGAGGCTATTTTATTCTATTTAATAAATGCATCATAATCTGGAATATTTTGTTTATCCAAATACGTAGCTGGGCAACAATGCAATACATCTTTAATCATACTATTACGTAGCTATTCATACATTTAAAAAATGTTCCAGAATTTTGGTTTATTTATAAATAGAATAAATTAGCCTCGCGTCGTTGCAAAACCATGCAACATTTGAACGCTCATATCTCAGCTAGTTTTCAACGAAATCCAAGTTGTGTTACATATTTGGAATTCTTGCAGGGCCAGCTTTCCATTGGTACCAACAAACAGCTATAAGGTAGAAGAATAACTGCGGTGTAACTGGTGTAATATCGCTGGAGACACTTTTTCTAAACGCTTGTAGCTAAAGATTGAAAGCAAAAATAAAAATTCTGGCTCACCCAGTCAGTGATCGGGAGGTGAAACTATCTCTGTATCAAATTTCATGCAATCTCATTACGATTTGTAGAAAAATTAGGGGGGGGGGGGGGGGGGGGGGGCGTGTCACTGAATTACGACACTATATTCTGGGACATGGTGTATATACACCATAACCCTTAATACAACAACCATTTTTAGGGGGTCGGAGCCCCCCCCCCCCCTAATTTTTTTCAAATTTCAATAAAATGCTGCGAAATTTGGTATGATGATAGATCGATACCTTTTCTTTCTGGTGGCCTGGCCGGATTTTTTAATTTATGAGCTATTTCGATACAACAAGCCGTTAAAAATCATCTATTTCGCAATATTTAGCCACCTCCGTCAGCTTTATTTTTCGTCTTTGGAATGAGATCTAGATATCATTAGAACCGCCTGCATCTGCAGATTCAGAATATGAAACCCGTTGTAAATTTCACATAGAACTTCCGGAGATATTATCAAAATACTAAGGTGTAAATTTTTGTGACGTAAATCGCTATAATTCTAATGTTTTATTTACTCAATTCTAGAATATTAATTATGGATACTGTAATGAAAACACAAGATGGAGAGTTTTAAACGCTCAGCTAAATAATAATTAATATTCTAGAATAAAGACAATAAAACATCAGAATAATAGCGATTTACGTCTCTAAATTTACACATTAGTATTTTGATAATATCTTTACCAATTTTTGGTTAAATTTAAAACGGTTTTCAGATTCGGAATCTACAGACGAAGGCGCTTCGAATGATATCTAGATTACATTTCAAAGACGTACAATAAAGTCTACGGAGGTGGTTAAACATTGCTAAATAGACATTTTTTAAGGGATGGTTGTATGGAAATAACTGAGAAATTGAAAAATCCGGCCAGGCCACCAGTAAGAAAAGGTGTCGATCTATCATCATACCGAATTTCGTAGCATTTTATTGAAATTTGGAAAAAATTAGGGGGGGGGGGGGGGGGGGGCTCCGACCTCCTAAAAATGGTTGTTGTATTAAGGGTTATGGTGTATATATACGTCACTGTTCATTAAAAGCACATTATAGCGTTACATAATAGTACGTAGAGTAATAGTTACGTAATAGAACGATGGCCGTAAAAACTTTAAAGTGCTAATTATGAACAATGGCGAATCTAATTTTATTTATTTGTGGGGAATTACTGTATTTCTAGTTATGCACTCAAACTTCCTAGAACAACCTAATAATGACGCGGTGACATACTGGATATATTGGATATACCGGTACTGGAAATACATACAGTAGTAAAAGGTATGCCGTAGGGACATACTGAGAAATAATGTCACACTGCGATATAAAGCTGGAAAATATGTCGCAAAATAGTAGTGCGAAATTAATTCCACACAAATAAATAAAATATATAATATTCCAGTAGTCTCACTAAATCCAAACCCGACCAAAGAATGAGAAACTCAACCCTATTGTGTTCTAGAACATTTACTATGCTCTCTACTTTTTATTACTTCTTTTTTTTAATATGTTCTAGAACATGTATCCACGGGATCTGACGGAACGCTAACCTGCTATAATCCATAACAATACTAATAAAAATATAATAATTATTTGTTAGTTGGGAAAAATGACTTTTTCACCATTCTCAAAGTATTTTATATACCGAGCGCCAACGAGTTTCGTATAGATTCGAGCATAAAAATTCAATATATTTTTATATACTTGACATATAAAAACTAGTATCTAGTAAGAAATATGTGGCGGTGGTGTCCCCTAAACCTATTATTAATAATTACTACATTGTATACAATGTTCTTGAACAACCATCGCCTAGCTTACCTGTACATCACTGAATGTGTTAACTATTGTCAACTACGTAATGTAAACATTAGTTTGTTACCCTATTTTTTTTTAATTTTCCCCTTAATGATAAGTGATACGTGACCCTTTCATAATTATTTTAACATGAATTTATATAGTATTTTTTTAAATATTCTTTAGTTACATTATGTCAACTTAACAGCGTTCTGGTGAATTACTCGTAACGCTGCAAAGTACTACTTTGCAGCGTTGCGGCCTATAGGACGGAACGCTGCAAAGTAATCAATGACATGGAAACAACTTCAATTACCGTATTCCAGAATGTATTATGTCCATTTATATTAAATGTGGGTGTTTGTGTGGTTGACGGGATTGCACGTCATCCTCTCACATACATTGGGGGTAGTGTAGGTGAACTGGTTCAAATAGGGGACAATTATTGCATGAATACACAGCGACAAACCGGGGACGATCTACAATCCGGGGACGTCCCCGGAATGAAAAGATATCAAAAATGGAATCTACGTACTAAAATTATTGGATTCTGAAAATTTCAGATCATTTCGGCGATGTCCTTTGTTCCACCCAAACTTGTCAAATGCGTGTGTAAATTTGTGTTTGAATTTTGAAAATTTCACTGACCCCAGTATAATGCGATAGTTTCAAGTGTCCCCTTTTCCATACAGTTAATATAACATTCCAAACACTCGTTGTAGTATTGGGGCTGTTGTTCAATGTGGGGACTGAATCTACAATGTAATTAATATTTTGTGATCTAATTTAACATTGTGACCACACGCAGCAGTATGTGTGGCATGGTTCAAAATGGGGACTAGGAATTCATTGTCCCCTAAAAAGTAGAGATTAATTTTAAGTAAGTAGAATATATATGTCGAATGTGCCAATTTGGGAATCAAATACTTTAGTAAAGGTGTTTTAAAGCAGAATGACATCTATTATTTCAACGAACAATAATATAAGATAATATAATATAAGAATATAAGAAATCAAATCAAATATATAATTTTATGACAAATTTTCCTGATAAACAACTTGATATACATTTGCAATATACAATTGAAAGTGATTCATGAAGGACATTCATTAAGAACGTTACGTTTCGTTTTCTTGCTATAATTTGTATAAGCTGATTCTGACTCAAATTAAAATTCAGTTACTTGGAAATACATAATCCATATCATCTTTACCAGAAACATTTTCCGAATCAGTATCAGAATTGCATAGATTGTTTTTATCTTGAGAATCACCACAGACCACGTCACAGTTACTCACTGCCGGATTGCTGACATGTTGCTCACTGATGCAATCTGCAAGTTCAGCATAGTTGCTGCACCATGTAAACTCCTTAACAACATCAAGAACATTGGTGGTAGTTAAATCTGATGTATTAAATAAGTCATGCCATGAACGCATGGTTTGCATAACAACAACAGACGCAGTTAACCTTGCCCCCAAACCCCATCCTCTTCCGACAACCCTGCCCCACCCACTCCTTCAACCTCCGACAACCCTCCCCCACCCACTCCTTCAACCTTCGACAACCCTGCCCCACTTACTCCTTTAAACTCCGACGACCCTGCCACACCCACTCCTTAAACCTCTAACAACCCTGTACCACCCACTCCTTCAACCTCCGACAACCCTACCCCACTCACTACTTTAAACTCCGAAAACCCTGCCCCATCCACTCCTTCAATCTCCGACAACCCTGCCCCACCCACTCCTTTAAACTCCAATGGCCCTGCCCCACCCACTCCTTAAACCTCCAACAACCCTGCCCCACCCACTCCTTCAACCTCCGACAACCCTGCCCCACTCACTCCTTTAAACTCCGACAACCCTGCCCCAACCACTCCTTCAACCTCCGACAACCCTGCCCCTCCCACTCCATTAAACTCCAATGACCCTAGCCCACCTACTCCTTCAACCTCGGACAACCCTGCCCCACTCACTCCTTTAAACTCCGACAACCCTGCCCCACCCACTCCTTTAAACTCCAATGACCCTGTCCCACCCACTCTTTCGACCTCCGACAATCCTGTCCCACCCACTCCTTAAACCTCCAACAACCCTGCCCCACCTACTTCTTTAAACTCCAATGACCCTGCCCCACCCACTCCTTAAACCTCCAACAACCCTGCCCCATCCACTCCTTCAACCTCGGACAAACCTGCCCCACTCAGTCCTTTAAACTCCGACAACCCTGACCCATCCACTCCTTCAACCTCCGACAACCCTGCCCCTCCCACTCCATTAAACTCCAATGACCCTAGCCCACCTACTCCTTCAACCTCGGACAACCCTGCCCCACTCACTCCTTTAAACTCCGACAACCCTGCCCCACCCACTCCTTTAAACTCCAATGACCCTGTCCCACCCACTCTTTCGACCTCCGACAATCCTGTCCCACCCACTCTTTCGACCTCCGACAATCCTGCCCCACCCACTCCTTTAAACTCCGACAACCCTGCCCTACCTACTCCTTTAAACAACAATGACCCTGCCCCACTCACTCCTTCAACCTCCAATGACCCTGCCCCACCCACTCCTTCAACCTCCAACGACCCTGCCCCACCCACTCCTTCAACCTCCGACAACCCTGCCCCACCCACTCCTTTAAACTCCAATGACCCTGCCCCATCCACTCCTTTAAACTCCGACGACCCTGTCCCACTCACTCCTTCAACATCCAACTACCCGAACTTCATGGTCAGGTCAGGTATTCTAGGTCATTGATCAAGAAAACTTGCCACCTCCATGCAGCATAAAGGAGGTGCCACCTGTAGCTGCATAGACCCTCTTACTAGGGCAAATTTGGTCCTGTAACTAAGACCCCCCTTCGTTCTGGGATAAGGACGCCCTTGGTCCTGGATTAAGGACCCATATACTTGGCTGCAGGGGTATATGGCCTGACCAGGCAGATGGTGATCTACCAATGGCTGGTCAGGAGTAGAGTGTTCTCATGTCCACTCTGAGAGCACTTCACTGCGACCTGCACCTGGCAGCAAGGGTACAGGGCATGACCCAGCAGATGAGCTGCAACAGCCAATGGTGGGTCATGTGCGCCAGAGTTGATATGGGTGATGGGCCTCATATTTGACTCCATTGCGACACCCACCCTGTGGAATGGCAAACCAGGGTGTGGTATTTGCCCCGAGAGCTGACTTGGCAAAAAAGCACCCCCCAACCCCCACTATGGATTACATTAGCAATGCGGAGGTCCGGCCACTAGAGGCCAGTGGAATTACCGGATACAATCGGCCTCACAGGCGTCAGTTAACCCCTGACCGGCTGCCTGTCTCACCCCCTGCTGGAGAGAGAGCAGCCAACAATTCTTTGAGTCCCTTTCCTGATGACCTTTCTGGCCCAAACCCTGGGTCACCAGGAAGGCCAGATTGTGATGGGGAGAGGGATTCTGGAGTTGGAGGCTACTCTCATGTTCCACCCCGACCAACAAAGCCATTGGTGAATCTGAGGCAAGTCACAAGACTAGCCTCAGTAAACACCCTAACACTCGGGTCCCCAATGCGACAAGGTGAGCTGACTGCCTTGGCAGATAAGCTTTCTCTTAGCGCAGTGGGTGTTCAAGAGCACCGAATGCAGATGGACAGACTGATGAGGTTCTGATTAAGTACATAGGGGGCGGTTGGCGACTCGCCCTCGCGTCAGCAGATGATAGTGGCAATGGTGGAATTGGTCTATTGATGAATCCAACTGCACATGCAGCATTGGACAAAATAGACAAAATCTCTCACTTCTCATGTTTTTGGAAGACTGGCTAAGAAGTTTCCTAAGGTGGTTCTGATTGTGTGCTACTCTCCAACTAGTGTTGCCCCTGTAGAGGAGGTGGAAAATTTCTACCACAATCTACAAGCAGCTACTGATGGAGTGGATCAGCATGCATTCTTAACATTCCTTTGAGACTTTAATGCAAGTCTGCATCAATCACCTACATCGCCCTGGGTCTATAGCAATAGTGTTAACCGAAATTCTGTCCATCTTCAGGATTTTATCTCTGGAAATGGATTGTTTTCGGCTGGAACCCAGTTCAAGAAGCGAACTGGAAAGCTATGGACTCATAGTGAACCCAGTGGTCACAAGTCCCAGATAGACCACATTCTGTTTCGTAGGAAATACAGGAGCTCTATACAAGACTGTAATGCATTTACACTTCGACCCTTCTCCAGTGATCACCGCCTTATTGTGGCCAAGGTAAGACTTTGTCTGCGTGCTAGCAGAACAACGAAATCTGCCTTGCCGCGGCATGACTGGTCCTCTCTGTTGCAACAGCCAAGTGTGAGATCCAGCTTCACACTCCAGCAGAGCAACAGGTATGAGGCTCTTGCCTCTGAGGCGGCAGATCACTGTGAGGGCTATACTGCCTTTACAGAAGCAGTTAAGTTAGCAGCTGCAGAAACAGTTCCTGTATACCCTCGAAACAGGAAAAGGGCCCCCTGGACTGACAACAAAATTCAGAAGTGCCGAAATGACCTTCATAAGGCGCAGAAAGAGTCCCGACTCAAACAGACTACAGCGGCCAAGAATGCAGTTAAGGCTGCATCTAGGTCCCTGAACAGGCAGTACTCTGCTAATCTACAGGAGCTAATAAACTAACAGGTTGATGCCATCAATGATGCTGACGACAGCAGGCAATCATCCCAGGCATGGAAATCGATCAAGCTGCTTACTGGGCGGAAAAGCCAACCAACCACCATGGTTAAGGCTGAATCACCAGCCGATCGCCTCAATGGTTGGAAAGCCCACTTTGAAAAGCTCCTCAATAATGACAGGGTATTGCCTGATAACTTTATAGAAGTAAAAGTGTCTGAGTCTGTACTCCCAGATATTCCCGTTGGCGATATCTCCTTTGCAGAAGTGAAGGCTGCTGCAAAGAGCATTAAGACCAATCGTGCCAGTGGAGTAGATGGTGTTCCCCCTGAGGTCTTTAAAATACCTGAGTGTTTAAAGCTCATCTATCCCATCATAGTAGACATGTACCGAACAACAAGAGTCCCACAAGAAATGAAAAAAAATAAGTTGGTGCCAGTTCCCAAGAAGGGCAACCTAACACTCTATGGTTCTTTTCGGGGAATCTCATTGATCTCGATTGCTGCAAAGCTATACAATAGGATTCTATTAAATCGCATCAGGGATCCCATTGAGAGACTGCTCCGTGGAAATCAGAATGGGTTCCGTAAAGGTCGTGGGTCCATGGAGCCCATTTTGGCACTTAGAAGGATAATTGAAGAGTTATCAAAAAAGAAAGACAGGCATCTGGCTGTTATCTTTGTTGACTTCTTCAAGGCCTTTGATTCAGTCTCTCGCTCACGTATGTTCAGCATACTTTCATTATATGGGATTCCTTATGAAATTATTGCAGCAATCAGATCAGTATACGATGGTTCGACAACATTTGTGTCTACTGTTGACGGTGACACAGAACCATTTGAAGTGTTATGGGGCGTCCTCCAAGGAGACACACTTGCACCATTCTTGTTCATTATTGTGGTTGACTATGTTCTACGCATGTCCTTAGATCATTATAATGATGATGGGGTGATGATAACTCCACCTACTGGCTCCAGAAGTCGAGGAAATCCTGCCAAGTACCTAACTGATCTAGACTTTGCTGATGACTTAGGAGTACTCTCAGAATCATTAGAGGGAGCCCAACGGCTCCTCAGCTCATTAGAACATGCTGCTTCTAGTGTTGGTCTTTTTATTAACTCCAGAAAGACCAAAATTCGGACAGTTAACTTTGAAAGTCCTCAGCAAGTCTCTGATCAGATGAGCATAAGCTCAAAGGATGGTATGCTTGAGCATGTGGACGACATCTGTTACCTGGGATCATGGATCCGGAAGTCAGGTGAGGACCTTCGAATACGTAAGGGAAAGGCATGGGCAGCCTTGAATAGGCTTTCCAGGATTTGGAAGTCACCGAGAATTAATCGGAAACTTAAGGTCCGAATATTTAGAGCAGCAGTAGTTCCAGTACTCCTCAACGGGAGTCCATGCTGGGCTCTAACTGCTGAGGACACCAAATCTCTGGATGGCACATTCACAAGAATGCTACGCCGGGTTCATTGTGTCAAGTACAATGCACGCATCTCCAACCAGACACTATATAACATTGGAGGTGCCTCATTGGTTCCCCCAAGCTTGACACTAGAACAAAACCGCCTCCGCTTTGCAGGACATTGCTTTCGCCGTGAGGACCAGCCAATGCATAATCTTGTACTTTGGCAGCCTCATGGAGTGAATAAGCATGGTGGACAGCCCATGACTTTCTTGAGACGCATCTTAAAGGACACTGGCCTTAAAGATGCGGATGATCTAGCAAATGTCATGGGTGATAGGGAGTTGTGGCGGTGCAATTTTGTTGACAAGCCGGCGCAGCATTCTTAAAAATGCAGCTGCAATGCAGCATGCCGATCCTAGTAGTAGTAGTAGTACCCTGCCGCACTCACTCCTTCAACATCCAACTACCCTGCCCCACTCACTATTTTAAACTCCGACAACCCTGCCCCACTCACTCCTTTAACTTCCAATGACCCTGCCCCACCCACTCATTCGACCTCCGACAACCATGCCCCACTCACTCCTTAGAACTCCGACAACCCTGCCCCACCCACTCCTTTAAACTCCGACAACCCTGCCCCACCCACTCCTTTAAACTCCGATAACCCTGCCCCACCCACTCCTTCAACCTCCGACAACCCTGCCCCACCCACTCCTTCAACCTCCGACAACCCTGCCCCACTCACTCCTTTAAACTCAGACGACCCTGCCCCACCCCCTCCTTTAAACTCCAATGACCCTGCCCCACTCACTCCTTTAAACTCCGACAACCCTGCCCCACCCACTCCTTCAACCTCCGATAACCCTACCCCACTCACTCCTTTAAACTCAGACGACCCTGCACCACCCCCTCCATTAAACTCCAAAGACCCTGCCCCATCCACTCCTTCAACCTCCGACAACCCTGCCCCAACCACTCCTTCAACCTTCGACAACCCTGCCCCACCCACTCTTTCAACCTCCGACAACCCTGCCCCACCCACTCTTTCAACCTCCAACCACCCTGCCCAATCCACTCCTTTAAATTCAGACAACCCTGCCCCACCCACTCCTTCAATATCAGACAACCCTGCCCCACTCACTCTTTTAAACTCAGACGACCATGCCCCACCCCCTCCTGTAAACTCCTATGACCCTGCCCCACCCACTCCTTCAACCTCCGACAACTCTGCCCCGCCCACTCCTTAAACCTCCGACAACCCTGCCCCACCCACTCCATCAACCTCCGACAACCCTGCCCCACCCAGTCCTTCAACCTCCGACAACCCTGCCCACCTACTCCTTTAAACTCAGACAACCCTGCCCCACCCACTCCTTCAACCTCCGACAACCCTGCCCCACCCACTCCTTCAACCTCCGACAACCCTGCCCCACCCACTCCTTCAACCTCCGACAACCCTGCCCCACTCACTCCTTTAAACTCCGACAACTTAGGCACTTCAATATCTCTCTGTATCTCTGCTTTATTGTCCAATCTTCTAACTGCTCTGCTTCTTTTCGGGTAAGATTTGATAACTTCCGTGTTATTCCCCCTTCTTCTTCTTGTATTCAACACCTTTTCTTATTCCTTTTCAACCCCATAAACACGTCAGCATCCATGTATTTACAATTATTTTATCCATGGATTTTATTTACTATTAATACACTTTGTAAAAAGTAGCACTTTTTAGAGGTCGGCCAGAGTGTGTTTATTATCTGAACGAAGCGAATGTTATAAAATGTCGTAACGCTATAAAGTGCTTCTTTCTTATAAGTATGTTTGTAATTTTCTCTAATTATATGAACCTTTCACATAGAAACTGGTTTGCACTTAACTTGAAATTGTGAATCCCAGGCATAACCAAGAAAGTTCAACTTTTTGATCCTATGACAATTTTTCTAGAACTGTACAAAGTTGATATAATTAGAGAAAAACACTTAAAATATTACCTAGGCCAACGTATCGTATGTTTTCATTCTTATGTATAGTACTAAAGAATTTAACTTGCTTAGTACCCTATCCTACTTGATATGTTCATGCAATCATATTTTTTCAAAAATATACATTACATACGGATACGGATTACACAGGATTACGTTGTACCTGATTCATACCGGGGACAATTGAATGAATACACAATGACAAACCGGGGACGATTTACACTCTGGGGACGTCCCCGGAATGAATTGGTAGCAAAAATGCAATCTACATCAACATCATTTTTTCTCCATATTAAGTACGAAATAAATGAATCGTGTAAAAGCTTTTGTGGGATAACTGATACGTTTGCCTTTGCTGGCCAGTTCCCCCCCAGTCGCTGGAATACTCTCAAAGGGATTTATAACTAAAATAGTGCAAGCTACCAGCTTATTGGCTGATGTGCTGTACGGAGATATCTGGGCTCAGTTTAATCGGCCAACTAGCTTAGAGAGGTTGCCTTAGCCTTGCTGTTCGTGTCGGCCAATAGAATTTGCGTAGGCGTTGATTTCGACCTATCCCAGCGCTACTGAACTGAATTTCCTATCTCTATGCTCATCCTCTGTGTTGAACGGGGCTTCGTGGAATAAGGGTTTTTGGTATACTCGTATAGTGGCAGTAGTCATATGATTTTATATGATTCTGTTGTTGTGTTCCCATTTTCGCCATAACACCGGCTTTTGGGAAGAACTCTAGTAAAACTGCTTAAATTATCGAAAGTATAAACTGTTACCAAATCTACTCACTTACTTAACTAATCAATCTTAACTCACTATTAATCATATTGTTTGTACTGTTATTTACTGTCAGTTATTAATTGTACCTATTTGTTGATGGAAATATTGCTCTTTGGATAATACGGATAAATCACCCAAATTTCCCAATTTTCTTGATACACTACAGGTTAGAGAGACCGGCTATATATAACAATTGCGATTTATATTAATGTGGTGTGTATTGAATCTAATGTTATTTAGTAGACCCTACATGAGTCAATTACTGCTCTCTTTATGTGTGATCAAATATACTGACGGTCGGCAGAATAGTGTGTATGATTGTGATTGGTAACAAAGTATTTCCTAAAGAATACGCTTTATACTTTAATCATAAGCGGTATCGTTGCGTTTTAGTATAAGTCTTAGTTCTGTTTAAATAGATAAAGCGCCACGTCCTAAAGGAACTGTTAATATTTCCCGAAAGCCAATAATATCTGTCAGAGATTAATTATTAACGATCTATCGAATAATACAATAGGTTTACACTGCAACCTTACACTGCAATAATAAAATTTAAGCATCCGAATTCAGCCTCCCGGGTGTAGATCCATCGGGTGAATGATCGCGCATGGGCTGACTTCGGCTAATGTTTTGCGTATTAGCATAAAATATTGTCGTATGCTAAAGGTGTTTTAATTAACTAAAAGACATATAAATTTTGGCAGGTTAAACTGCTAAAGGTCTTCAAAAGCGCGAACAGTAACAGTTTATAATCTTATTGCAGTAGGCAATAAGGTTGCAAAATACCGTAGTGACTGGTAAAACTGAACCGGTACTTCTGTAGGTCAGTAGGCCTAACTGTCATCACCGGTACCGGTACTGCTGTACAAGTACATTTAGTATTATTCGATTTTGATTATTGTATACCGGTAGGCTGTTTAAGAGATTAGGGACTGTACACCCCTTGTTTCTTTTGGAGCTTACTTATTTCTGTCGGTTTTATTTCCTAGTAAGTTAATATTGAGCTGAAGACGTGTAAGTCTGCTCAGATTGTGCAAGTAATTGTAGGCTGAACTGCTGTCTGACTGTGTTGAGTTTGGAGAGATTACGGCGTGTGTAGAGTTTGTCTGATAAAGTGCCGTTAGTAAGTTGGGGCAGCCATATGCGGTAAGGTCAATCCCCTCTTAAAGAATAAGTCGTACTACCGTGCTAGAACGCATACTAACTAACAGTTTCAGAATCTGCACATACTGTAGTTTGTTTAGGCTTGATAGTAGTCTGCCAGCGTTTAGTTTGTATTTTGTTTGAGTATTCTGTACGGGTAGCGTAATATTTATTATTAGAGTTTATGCGATTATTCGCAACATTCATGTCCCCAAGTTTATTCCTACAGTAATTGTGCTTGTTATACATACCGTTATAGTTAAATTAACTCCGGTACTACATCAGGGCTGCTCGGCGTAGGTAAAGACTGGAGATTTTGTGCTTCGGTCACTCCAGCAGATGCCGTGGTTCTTTTAACTGTTCAAGTATATTTAACTACTGATTATTTGTTATACCGGTACTTGTACCTAATTTAGGGTTTAGTGTACAGTGCTTTCCGAAGTAATTAGTGTAGGCAGTATATTTGTGTTGTAAAGTGGTTGATAGGCACATTCGTTAGCTCTATTAGCTTCTGGGTAGGAACAATCCGTGATACATAACGTAGTACCTATAGCGATACGGTTATAGGTCGTCAGGCGGTGGTATTTTCCTATCTGGACAGTACAATATATTTACTACTTATTATTTCAAATACCGTAGTACCCTGTCCGTTGTAATAACCAGAAATCTAACCCTTTGTTAGGCTGGTTTGTAGTTCCCTGTAAAATTACCCTAAAAATTTCGTACGTAATATTTTGTTGTGTTTAATTAGAGAATTAATCTCACCAGTATAGTAAGTAATTTGTAGTATTAAGTAACTTAGGTAAATTAGAATTATCAGTTTTAGTGTCAAATAAATAGCACTTCACTGAGAGCGCACAGCTTCGGTGTAGTGACCCCAGAAATAATAACATTTATTTCAAATATTGACAAAAACCCATTTAAACGGGTATATCAATATTATAAATCAAATCAAACGATTTATAAATAGTAGGCCTGCCATACCACAACTAGGTCTCACTATCAGTTGGACTACTGCTTAAATAACGGTAATAAAGTAAGTTAAAGTAACTAAGTAACCCTAAAATATTCAGGAATTCAATTATTCTAAAAATAATTGACATACCGGTACTTACCATAGGCTTATTATATTTATCTCTATAAATTTGAGCTGAAATCATACCGGTACTCTGTAATTAATTCTAGTTTGTAATAATTATACTTATATACTATAAGTGTCAGCTGTATACCGGTATTCACGATAGGCCTATTATATATTTATATATATTTGTGCTAAAATTATATACCGGTACTCTGTGACAAATCCAGTCTGTAATAATACTTATATATATACTATAAGCATACCGGTATTCTAATATATTGTATATATATCACGTTACACCGAGTAACGGTACCGGTAATAAATCGCTAGGCTTGCGGTCATACTGAATTACTAGACTTGCTTTAACTGAAACTATAGTAGTAGACATTCAACTGTATAACTAAACATGTCTGACACTCAGCAAAACCTGTCAGACAGTCTGATCGATACAACTATCTGTGATTCAGATAGGAGTGTGGAGCGAATAAGAAAGGAGTTCGGCTCACCTCCTACTGTAAAAAAGGTCATCCCTCCAGTAGTATCAGACCCTAGGCTAGTCCACCATAGGTCCATCATAGGCACTCGGGCACAGGTAAAACGGGACCAAGAGGCAGTTGTCCTATCGCAGCAACATCTTGGTCAAGAACCTACTTCCCAGCGACCCGATAGCTCCAGCAGTTCGGATACTGTAGAGTTGACTCCCGAACATGGAGTGCAGATGGCTGCTACAGTCTACTCGGACCCCCTTCTTACTCTTCCTGCTGCAGTGCTAACTACTATATTCATTGCGGTGGAGGAACATCAAGCCGACTGGGCGAAGAATAAGCGAGCGACCCAAGATAATTACGCGGGATACGCCAGGGAAGAATTGATATCTATTGTTGAATCACAATGGAACTTTCCCGGACTCGGACTTCCGTTGGATCTGTCCGAGGCTACTTGGGAAGATATACACAGGATGGGAGTGGCTAAAGATACAATGGATCCAGCTGTTTGGAAGAGGTCGGCAGCAGGATATGTGCAGGGATTCTTCGGATCCTTGGATCGATTGGAAGAACAACTGTTTCGACAACCTCACGGACCTCAAGAGCAGGAAGAACTGCTATATCAAATACGCGAAAGAACCCTACGCATACGACTAATCCTCTCAGCCTTTGAGGAAACTTCCAAAAGAAGACAGGACACGTCGCTGCAGGTTGCTGTTAAAACTTGGCTACATCGGGTAGATCTCAAAGTACAGGAAACGGCCCAGTGGAAATCCCAGCTGGCTGAGAGATCAACTTATGAAGAACCAACTGATGTCACCCTTCCTCAAGCGGAAAGCGAAGAGGCCGCCGAGAAACCGCGAACTAGAGACGCTATCGACATTTATTTGTCCGACTATCAGCGATTCCTAGGAGACGAAGAGTTGAGGAGACGGCTGTCTGGACTTTCCCCTAATAGTGAAGGAACCAAGCTTGTATTGGACTCAATCGATGCCGAAATGTTAGCTGCAAACCAAGCTGAATGTGATGAAAAACTCCGTCTCACTAGAGTCCGAGAAGAACAAATAAAGAAAAGAAGGATAGAGGAACAAAAGGCGGCGGCTATGGCAGATGCAGAAGCAGAAAGAAAGGCAGCAAAGGCGGCGGCTATGGCAGATGCAGAAGCAGAAAGAAAAGCAGCAAAGGCGGCGGCTGCGGCAGATGCAGAAGCAGAAAGAAAGGCAGCGGCGGCAGATGCAGAAGCAGAAAGAAAAGCAGCAAAGGCGGCGGCTGCGGCAGATGCAGAAGCAGAAAGAAAGGCAGCGGCGGCAGATGCAGAAGCAGAAAGAAAAGCAGCAAAGGCAGTGGCAGAAGCAGAAAGGAGAGCATCTGAGCAGACTACCCAACTGGAGTTGGAAAATCTGCAAGAGACACAAGACAGTATAAATAAACAGTTTACTGCTAATCAAATGCAGATGATGAGAAAATCTACTCCCAAGCGCCAGGGATACACATCCTCGGAGGAAGGCGATACTACCGATCCTGAAGGCGGAGGAAATAGATCTCATCTAAGTAGGCGTAGAAAAACATATTACCGTCGCAAATTGCCTGATTTGCCCCCAGCTGTTAAAAGACAGCTAACTAGCACAGACTTAGGTAGTGCAGAACCCATAGAACAATTTATCCAGGTCAAAAGACTCCCTACTATAGTCGATGAACCTGAAATAATTAGGCCTGTTGTTCCCAAAGTCACTTCTGTGCTAGAGACCCCTACACTTCCAGAGCTTAACTCTAAATTCCCTTTACATAGTACTACACTGCCTGTACCCGGTGGAACAGTCCATGCAAATACCCCTGTCCAGATAGCAGAGAGAGAAATCAATAATTTGTCTCCCGTCGTCCCGCGTCAGCCCGCTACTATGTTGGCGACTCCCGCTTCGGCGGTTGAGTGGGTGGAAGAGGGACGGCGGGGGATGAATCTCCTGCTGGGACAGATGCAGGAGACTGTCCACCAACTTAAGGGAACAGTGAGGGAAGGTAGAGCAGAGTTGCAAGAGGTGCAGCAAAGTATCGCACTAGAACGCGACAAATTAGTTAATATCCAAAAGGGCATACCAATACCCCCTGTAACATTGTGTCAACCTGTTAGGTCTGAAGTACTACATGCGCAAGGTGTGGAGCCTACACGCATCTATACTGCTAGTGAAGTTGAAACTCCTATAACAAACCCTATTAAGGGTGATTATAGACCTGTTATTAATGATATTCCCTATAGACCTGATAATGATCCGAGAAATTTATATGCCGATAATTCGATATTAAATAACACGATGGCCCAAGAAAGCTTTACGCGTCAGATGGCTAGAACAGAAGCCCGCCAAGCGGTCAAAGTGGGAGAGATCGTCAAATTCAATGGAGACGAAATGAAATGGTTACCTTTCAACGAATATTACAAAGATAGCATACAGAACTCTGTACTATCTAACGGAGAGAAACTTAGATTCCTCATCAAGTGTTTGGAAGGACCTCCCAAGTTAATGGCGTTAAAGTTTATTGGACATCCAGAAGGATTAAGACAAGTTTGGGATACATTAAACATCAGGTATGGTAATAAGGATAACATAGCTAAGTATTTGTATGCAAAATTAGTAGCCCCCCGACACTTCCTTAGTAGTGGGATTATAGAGTTTTCCGATGAAATTCAAGAGATCTGTAGACAACTGGACTGGTTAGGTAAGTCGCACGAATACCAGAGTTCCATGGTTATTGGAGCCGTAGTCTCTACTTTACCAAAGGGTGGAGTATGCACACGCTGGGACAAGAAAGTGTTGTACATGAATGAACAACAACGACGAAGTCCTACCATGGCTGATCTCATGTCTTTCTTAGATGGTGAAGTCAAACTACAACTCATCAAGCAGTCCAGAGAGAAAACATCGGAAAATAAGGTAAGTGAGAAACCCACTTCTAGGAGAAGAGTAACACCGGTGTGTTACACTGACGACGGCGAAAGCCAAGCTTCCCAAGAAGAGGACAGCGGGAAAGATACAGACCGATCGTATTATGTTGACAAAACCTCCAAGGACGTAAGTAAATACAAAGCTCGAACCAATAATAGGAGAGAACAAGTTACTAAGACTCCTCCTCAGTCTCCTAGCAGAATGCGAGGAAGAAAGCCCGAAGAAAGAACGAGAGTGCATCAGACTACCCAAGGTAAAGTAAGTAACATAAAACTTAACTGTGCGCTGTGCGACGGGACCCACCGTTTGAGTGCGTGTGCGGAATTTCTAAAGAAATCCCTTGTAGACAGACGTACAGTTGTGTGGGACAAGCGGTTATGCTATAATTGCCTCAGACCAGGACACCAACGGCGAACCTGTTACTCCGACATAAAGTGTGAAAAGTGTGGTGCGAAACATCACATCTTGTTACATAGTGAGTTCGAACGAGACAAGCCGAGTCAGGTAAGTGAGTCCGAACTACATGTCCAATTCAGTGATGTAAACGACACTGATCAGGAGTCTGAGATGGAAGGATTCTATACTGACGAATTCTCCGACGCCAATGAATCCTGTTATCTAATAAACACCACGGTGTATCGAGCACTTACTTACGAAAAGGACATCAACGAGGAGTTTCCCCCTACTACTTTTACCAAACAATCATCTTGGAAAGCTCCAACTTCCAACGTAGGAATCCGAGAATTTCCTGTAGTTCAGGTAAGAGTTCACGGTATTAACAAAAGCTACATAGTGAACGCCCTACTTGACTCAGGCAGCACAGGAACATTCATCGATCAAGAGCTAGCCGAAGATATCTTTGCTGGACAACCCAAGTTCCGGACTAAATTGAATATGTCAGGAATTATGCAGGTTTGGAAATCTACCCTGACGGCAGATTACTATGTAGGTGTGTTGTCCACCCCCCAGGATAAGTTAGGAACACAAGGTGTAAGGTCAGTAAAAATGGTGGCTATAAAGAACTTCGCTACTACCCAAGCAGACCTTTATAATTGGGACGAGGATGAGAGCATCCAACATCTTAAGATACCTCGATTCCAGACAGATTATCCCGGAGTGCAAATACTCATCGGCCAAAACGCACACGAAGCGCTTGAGACATTGGAGAAACGGCCTGCTCAACCACAGCCACTGCAAACTTATGCGGTAAGAACTAGAGTAGGTTGGTACTTTACTGGCCCTTCCCGTAGAACTCTAGAAGAGAGAATGCCCCACGAACAAATATATCAGGTAAGTGATTGGGAAGAGGAAAGCAGTGAGGTGGACGAACTAACTGAGGGAACACCATACTCCTCGGATAATGACGACATCTACCAACTCTTCGAAGAAGAGAACACAATTGACCTACTTACCGAAAACCAAACTTGGAAAAACCAAACGAACCTATGTCAACTGATTCGCCCAACGGAATCCACTATTTATAATGACGAACTTAATGACGAGGTAGAGCGCTACAACGCTAGAACTCGGGACGAACTCGCCGTACGATTCTTTACCCAAGAATTGGTAGAACCCAATTCATACGACAAAGCCCTGTCGATAGAAGAAGAAAGAGCCAAGCAAATCCAGGAAACAACCACACGTTTTTTAAAAGATCAAGGTAGATATGAAATCGGACTACCCTTCCGAAAACGTGAACCCAGATTTATAAATAACAGACCCTTGGCTGAGAAAAGAATCAATCAATTACATCGACGTCTTACGGCAAACGCTTCAGCTAAGGAAATGTACCAAACTCAGTTGAAGAAATTTATCACAAAGGGATATGCGGAGCGAGTACCGGAAGGAACTCCAATAACTGAAAGGACTTATTATCTAACACATCATTATGTTCCCAAACCCGGTAAACCCCATGAAGTACGGGTTGTATTTGATGGCTCCGCCCTATATATGGGCCAATCCCTTAATTCCGAGTTGTTACCAGGACCCAATTTACTCCAATCTTTGTTGGGGATACTGTTGAGATTAAGACAATATTCCATCGCGTTCGCCTCCGATATAGAAGGAATGTTCCTACAAGTCAAGGCGTTGGATCGTGATAGAGACAGCCTAAGATTCCTGTGGTGGCCTGAAGGAGATCTCAACCAGAAACCGGTAGAGTACTGGATGACCATCCAGGCCTTTGGGATTATATCAAGCCCTTCAAACGCCTGCTCAGTGGTCCGTACCACTGCGGATGACAACCGGGATGCCTTCTCCAAAGAGGTGATAGATAACATCAAACGAGACATATACATGGACGACAACTTAAAGTCCCTTCCATCAGTAAAGGAAGCCATTGATGTCGCGAAAGGAACGGTTGAGTGTTTGAAAAGAGGTGGATTTCGATTGACGAAGTTCACCAGCAACTCCCGTGAGTTTCTGGAAGCAATATCTGTAGAAGACCGGGGGTCAAAAGATCTCGACTTAATACATGATGATCTTCCGGAAACCAAGACGCTTGGCTTGAAGTGGGACACAGAAAGAGATATCCTGTTTTTTCAGTTAAAACAGCGAGATAATCCAGTTCGGACCAAACGGATTTGTTTAAGTATTCTGAGCACTTATTTCGATCCCTTGGGATTTATTAGCCCAGTTATATTGATTGCTCGGAGTTTAGTACAACAAATGTGGCTGGAAAACCACTCGTGGGACGATCCACTCAAGGGAGAACTATTAAAGAAATGGATGAAATGGGAGGATTCGCTACCTGCCATCGAGAACTTTATAATTTCCCGTTCATATTTTGGTCATGTTCTCCCTACGTATTCCTATCAACTCCATGTATTTGGAGATGCCAGCGATATGGGGATCGGTATAGTAGCATATCTGCGAGTCGAAACTCCGGATGGAATCAAAGTTGCCTTGGTTACCTCTAAGGCATTGATTAACAACAAGCTTAAGGTTCCTCGGGCGGAGTTAAAAGCAGCATTATACGCTACAGCTATCGGCCGGAATGTAACAGAACAGATCGATTATCCACTGGAGAAAACTGTTTATTGGACCGACGCTTTACTTGTATTGGAATATATAACGAATGAAGTCTGTCAGTTCAGCGTCTTTGTTACTAACAGAGTGGCCATTATTCTTAGTCGCACAATGATAGATCAATGGAGACATTGCCCTGGTACGATTAACCCAGCTGACATCGCCTCCAGAGGAGCAACTCCACAGGAACTGATAGATACCCCTGATTGGTTGGGTGGACCCGACTTCTTGAGCAAGGAAGAGGATGAATGGCCTCCTCACCTTACTACGGCTGAGATTAGACAAGCCAAGGGAGCGGAGAAAGTCAAACCCAAAATTCGGACAAGTAAATCGAAGTTATTTAAACCGACAATCGACCTATCTGTATTACATACTGCCGAGAACGATACTTCGGATCCACAATCCCTCGCCACAAACAAATCTGTTGTGGAAATTAGAGATAAAGATTGGAAATCTGAGATACCAGACGTCTCGCAAGGAATCTCACCCCTGCTGCAGAGAGCACTGCATCATTACAGTTCCTGGAATCGTCTCTGTAAAGCTATCACATACTTAAAGAGATGTTTTCACCATCATTACTCCAGGAAGAAGACCACTAGTGATGCCTAAGGAGGTGAGGTCTCTATAGGGGTGTCACTAACAGGCGGCGGCGGACTCGTGAGGGTCTGGGGGCACGTTAAAAATTGGTCTATAGTGCAAGGGAGTTACTGAAGGCCCTCGTGTCTAGCGAACCATGAATTGACATGGTGCCGTGGTACCGTCTAGTCGGCCTGTTGCCGTACTGCCAGTCCTGTACACAGTAGGGGTGGTGGCATGGCGTGATTTGTGGTGTTATGTGGTGTGGACTGTGTTCTGAATGTGGGCGACCAGTGGCAGTTAGCTTGCTTTGGGGCTTGGATGTGTGCCATTGACCGTCAGCTGTTCCGTTTTTTTGATACTATATGTTATTGTCTCCATGTTCAGCTGATTGGTCTTTGGGGTGTGTTTGGGTCTGAGATGAGCTTTCTGTTGCTGTGGGTGCGTGAGTACATGTGATTGTATGTGTGGCCACTGCGAGTGAGTATGGGAACCCTTGCCGGTTGGACCCAACGCCGCTGGTATTAGTAGGACCATATCTTTACTGCGCCCCAACATACTTTGTGCACACAAAGTTATTTTGCCCTGACGGCAAAATAAGGTACTCTCGACTCTTTTATTAGTCGATACAATTTTGTCCCCTCTGATTTTGTCACCGATTTGGTCTTTCCCGATTATGTCCTCTGTGTGTGCATGGTATGTGTCCGATTATGTGTTTACCATTGTGTACTTGATTTGTGAACATCTGTTGAGTACACGTGTACAGTGACTGGTAAGTGGTTACTTGTTCCTAGCTTTCGAGCTAGTCAGTATTGTTTGTGGAACCGACTTCCCCTCAATACTGCCGGCGAGGCGGGTGAAAACGGTCAATATTCCATGTTGGGTAGCGCAAGCCCACTTGGGACAAGACCGTCGGTTTGGCTCAAGGGCGACCTTGATGCTCGATCGCTATCGACTGGTCCACCTGCCGGTTGACTCTCTGAGTTGGCTCAATGTACAGTCAGGCCACAGTAAGTTGACAGTAGCCGACCATCTGGCTACACCGACGAGCTGTGCCGGTGTGATCGGGGGATTGAAAAGTGAACCCGGGAAGCATCGGGCTACCCTCCGGCCCAGTCTGATAAAAACGGAGTCGGACTGGCCCCAAGGGTGGTGGGACAGCGTCCGCCTCATGGGTGCGCCTCGGAGTCATCAGAGAGGAGCCCAGAAGGACGCAAGTGCCTGCTCCGGTAACATCTGCGCAAGTTCATGTTATTAAAGATCTACCTAAGTACAAGATATCAGACCGGTTTCTAAAGGAGAAGATCAGCTACCAGGAGCATGAAGAAACTAATAAGCAGCTACTGAGACTCTTGCAATGCTATGAGGATTCCGATAGGTATTTTCTGCTATTAAGAAATCCGCAGATGCGCTTAAGGGATCGCTTCTCTAGCACAATGATAGATGGGTTAATACACGTTGGAGGAAGACTTACCAACGCTCCATTATCCTTTGATACTAAATTCCCTATACTCATTAGTAATCTTGAAGTACAAATCAAGATGATTGTAGATGTTCACAGTAAACTGTATCATGCTGGGAGAGAACGAGTTCTTAGCGAGATTCGAACCCGCTATTATTTTCATAAACCGCGTAGAGCTCTGAATCAAGTTCTTAGGAACTGCATACCTTGTAGGAAAGTATTCAGTAGGCCTTTAACACAGCGAGAGGCAGAATTACCTAGGGAACGAGTAAGCTTTTATGAACCACCCTTTACTAATACTGGTGTGGATTTATTTGGCCCTATTGAAGTGTATCGTGCTAGAACTATAATCAAGAGATGGTGTGTAATCTTTGTCTGCATGACTTGTAGAGCTATCCATCTCGATATGGTGAACGATCTATCTACTAACAGCTTCGTCTTATGTTTACGACGACAGATCGCTCGTTTCGGCACTAGCAATACGATGAGATCCGATAAGGGAACGAACTTCATTGGTGCCAACAACGAAATTCAGGCTTACGTAAAGGACTGGAATCAAAGACAGGTGGACGATCAGCTACGGATAACGGCGTCTAGCTGGACCTTTAACGCCGCCGACGCCCCTTGGTGGGGAGGAAGTTGGGAGAGATTAATTCGAAGTGTCAAGACCGCATTTCACTTTATAGTGCCGTGCCGCGCATATCTCACCGACGAACTTCTACGGACGTTAATGGAAGAAATCGCTGCCTATCTTAACGAGAGACCGCTTATGCCAGTCTCATCGAGTATCGACTCCCTGGAAGCGCTAACACCCGCGCACTTCCTACTTAAGAAACCTGTAGCCATGCTCCCACAATCCGAGATTGCCGATGGAGATGAATACTGTCGTCGAACTTGGCAGCTTATGCAGTTGCTATCCCGTCGTTTCGCTGACCATTTTGAGAAACATTATCTGCCCACGCTACAACTTCGAACTAAGTGGTTTGCGCAGCAGGAAAATGTCAGCGCCGGAGACATGGTCCTTATTGTAGATCCGGACCTCCCACGTAGACGGTGGCAGATCGGTTGTGTCATCGAGACGCACATCTCGGAGGATGGTCTAGTGCGCTCAGTAGAACTCGTCGTAATGCGGCGTAACTTCAAGAAACCCGGGATAATCTTTGAGACGCAACAACTCAATCGCCCAGTTGGTCGTTTATGTTTGCTGGAAAGAGACAGGGAACTCTCCGGAAACTATGGAAGACAAGACACTCTTCCCACGACCACCTCCCTAATACCTCAAACATCTAGGGGCTCTTCAACGTAGTACGTCTGGAGTGGGTGTATGTCTATGTTATTTTATCTGTTTTTATTACATTTTTATATGTAAATGTTATTATGTACGTTATTATAATCGTTTTTATTTAATTTTATTTAGTAAAAGGTTATTTTTAGAATATTTAGTAAATTAGTGCAATATATTAGTGTTTATTACGTATTTAATTACTTATAATATATTTAGGGCGACGGCAAGAAATAATTATATTTCTCTTTCCTTACTGTCCGTATTATATTATAAATGCGAGACTATAGTAAGATGACATGTCAGTACTTCTTAAAAGTACAATAAAGCCACTACTATATTTAAGTATTATTGGTAGGCAGAGTATTAGGAATGCAAAGTTCAGATCCTCGTGTCTCGGCTAAACCAAGCTCTGGGTAGACCTTGGAAACGACTTGCCTCTTCACACTGACATTGCTTCGTGCGATATTGCTCTTCTATCTTATAACAAATAATACATATAGTAGCGTGATGTCCCTCTAACAGTAGCGTAAATCGCAAATAAATCTGTTAAACTTTTGACCATCTGTAATTCTAGTCGATTAAGATATCGTGGCACCCACCGATATACTTGAAAGACAAATTCTAGAATCAGTGGTTAACGTCCCCAGACAAGTTCTGGAATAAATCGGTGCCCATCCTAAATATTAATTTAATATTTATTAAAATCTGTAAAATTCAGATCCGTTAACAATTCTAGTCGATTAAGATATCGTAGCACTTACCGATACTCTTAAAAGACAAATTTCATAGAATTAAGGATCCTATGTCCCCAGACCTGCTCTGGAATCAAATTGTGTCAATTTTAACATCAAATAATAAAATTCACGGGAATAAATTTAAATTCATATTCGAATGAATTTCATAAATTGTCATTTTGTGCAATTTACAACATTCCCGAAATTCCAGTAATTAATAGATCATGGGAGCGGAGATTCATATTGAGTGTACTAGAGTGCGAGAATCTCCAATATATAGTCAATAGCCGATAAAATTTATAAAATCAGGCATAAAGAGAAGATTGACAATTAAAGAATTACTATTAAATAACATCCCAGATCTGTATACATGAGAATTGCCCTAATTCTACCGCTAGTTTTCCATAATGTCACCATGGCAACACCCACGCTAGAATTAGAAGCAAGTTAAAGGAACAATAAAAGGCTTACCCCATTGCGTAGCATAAGAGTATACATAACGCACTATTAGTATCCAAGGATACATAGTAATAACGTGACATTCTGGAAGACACTGACTAACGGACGAATGGCATGCATGTGTGCAGTAAGTAATGATTGTATGGAATTTGTGCGTTTATAGGTGAATGTTACTACTAAAGTGTGTTTACAGTAGCTAATCGCAATTGTAAAGTAGCCCTAACTCTACCGAGATAACCTCAAGTGGATTCAAGCCTTTGGGACGGACAGTGGTGGGACTTGTGTCGATTGTCGTTGTCGTGCTGTTGCTACATGTTGGCGCAAACACCGCGACAACGGTACATCGGCGCTGAGAAACCCACTGTCCGGGGTCAAAGACTAGTAGGCAGCGACGCCCGCTTGCCTAAATATTGACTCATACTAATATTAATAAACTCAGATAGCAGATATGACGGAATTGATAGAAGATGACCTTGGTATTAGAGAGTGATATACTCTACCTTTACAAGCGTTTGTGGATAGCTTGATACGCGGTGAAGCCGATCCGACTATTACGGAGGACGATGGTCGTTATATCGAACCGCCGATGTCCCAAGAGCAACTTACGCGTGAATTGGACTATCGAAAATTAACCGCTCGCTATACGCATCGTAATGGTACGTATATGGACTTCTTAACTACCGGCCATCCTATCGATTTACATGATACGGACGATGTAGACACCGAAAGGGAAATGGTTCTATTTAAATATCATACCCAGCGGCGTCGTAACGATAAACCGAGAATAGATCACGAAAATTATATTCGTAACAGACTGGGAAGACGAACCAATATGTCTAGAATCTGAGGAGATTCAGCCTATCGCGCTCGGAACAGCGACAACGATTACATCCTAGAATGGTATCAAAGTCCACAGTGTCTCACTGCGTACGATTATCGCCATGCCAACTATGTTTCTCGGCAACGTTGTCGGTTATGCGCATCGAGAGACCATGTTACGCCCATGGACACAAACGTCCGCTGTTCCTATTTCCACGAACAACCGGCGATGGAAATTTATTGCGCGTATTGCAGATTTAATAATTTGCACATTTTTGCGGTTTGCCCTCAATTTATGACTCAATGTCACCATTGTCAACTAAAGGGACATGCCAGTTTCGATTGCCCTTTTAATCACGATTTGGAAAGCGTAGATGAAATGATCACACTACGTTACATCAGAGCTTGGGAAGCGAACACTGATTTATATTGTGATTCGCGCCATCGCTATTATCCCGGACGCGCTTACGAAAGAGTTTATGCGTTACATCCTTATCTATTCGCTTCGGTTGAACAGAAATCACGCATATAAAGTTACGAGCTACTGAAGCGCGTCGGAGAATGTATTTCAACCAAATTCGTACGCAAATTTCTCAGGAGTGTTAATCCTAGCGACCTTCATTCCTATAACTTAATCAATCATATCCGTCAGGATCCGGACTATGGAGAATTGTTTGTTAACTCACACCCTGAGTTACAGGAAGTATATCGACGGCCTTACGAATACCGAGCCCGCGAACGCGAGTTGGAAAGAACCATTAAACCAAGGAAGTTTCTAACTGCCTATGGTCCACCCACGGCCCTCGTTCAGACCACTCGTAAAAGACCCGTAAGAGCGGCTGTCTTGAAACGAGCTCTCAAAGCCGTTAGACCCCTCTCCCCGGACGTTGATGTCAATCAACCCGGTACTTCGACCGGCGGATATACCGATCGCAATCCCATACCTTCTGATGCAATCATATTGCACCCTTCACCCAGGAGTTATAGCCCTCCTCGTAAAGTGGCTCGCCCCAAAGAGAAAAGGACTCTGGCTAGCTTTAAAAAACTGCGTAAACGCCGTCCGCGCAAGAAAGACTAACTGTTTAGAGTATTTTTATATTTTAGAAACTGTGATTTTTTATATTTTATAGACTTAAATCCCATTTTCTGGGAGCGGTGTAAAAGCTTTTGTGGGATAACTGATACGTTTGCCTTTGCTGGCCAGTTCCCCCCCAGTCGCTGGAATACTCTCAAAGGGATTTATAACTAAAATAGTGCAAGCTACCAGCTTATTGGCTGATGTGCTGTACGGAGATATCTGGGCTCAGTTTAATCGGCCAACTAGCTTAGAGAGGTTGCCTTAGCCTTGCTGTTCGTGTCGGCCAATAGAATTTGCGTAGGCGTTGATTTCGACCTATCCCAGCGCTACTGAACTGAATTTCCTATCTCTATGCTCATCCTCTGTGTTGAACGGGGCTTCGTGGAATAAGGGTTTTTGGTATACTCGTATAGTGGCAGTAGTCATATGATTTTATATGATTCTGTTGTTGTGTTCCCATTTTCGCCATAACACCGGCTTTTGGGAAGAACTCTAGTAAAACTGCTTAAATTATCGAAAGTATAAACTGTTACCAAATCTACTCACTTACTTAACTAATCAATCTTAACTCACTATTAATCATATTGTTTGTACTGTTATTTACTGTCAGTTATTAATTGTACCTATTTGTTGATGGAAATATTGCTCTTTGGATAATACGGATAAATCACCCAAATTTCCCAATTTTCTTGATACACTACAGGTTAGAGAGACCGGCTATATATAACAATTGCGATTTATATTAATGTGGTGTGTATTGAATCTAATGTTATTTAGTAGACCCTACATGAGTCAATTACTGCTCTCTTTATGTGTGATCAAATATACTGACGGTCGGCAGAATAGTGTGTATGATTGTGATTGGTAACAAAGTATTTCCTAAAGAATACGCTTTATACTTTAATCATAAGCGGTATCGTTGCGTTTTAGTATAAGTCTTAGTTCTGTTTAAATAGATAAAGCGCCACGTCCTAAAGGAACTGTTAATATTTCCCGAAAGCCAATAATATCTGTCAGAGATTAATTATTAACGATCTATCGAATAATACAATAGGTTTACACTGCAACCTTACACTGCAATAATAAAATTTAAGCATCCGAATTCAGCCTCCCGGGTGTAGATCCATCGGGTGAATGATCGCGCATGGGCTGACTTCGGCTAATGTTTTGCGTATTAGCATAAAATATTGTCGTATGCTAAAGGTGTTTTAATTAACTAAAAGACATATAAATTTTGGCAGGTTAAACTGCTAAAGGTCTTCAAAAGCGCGAACAAATCGCTTATTAAAATATAAATTTTTGAAACGAAATAATACATGTATTGTTTTCTTCTTATATAATATTAAGTAATTCAGAATTAAAGAACTTACTATATTATCTGACTGTATTAATGTTACGAACATCATGTAGTCAATAATATACTATTAGGCACTACATACTGCGAAATTAAATGAATGTTTCTTAGGTTTAGTTAAATATTTATTTCAAGTACATCGGTTACTTTGATTATTATCAATAAATTATTAGAAATAAAAATATTAAAATATTTAGTTAAAATTGGTAGCAAAACTGGAATCTACGTATTGTTTCCTCACACATTCAGTACGCAACCAAAATCATGTTGCAGAGTTAGTTACGAATACAAGGATTTGAAGATTATGGCTTCCCATTAAACCCTTTCTATTTCTCAAGAATATTCCAGAACATTATTTGTTATCCAATCACATATCGTCTGACACGGCAGCACATCTTTTAATGTTTAACATTCGGTAGAGTTAATGCTTGTGTAGACTCTACCTGAAATGTGCGCAATCACACTGGGGACCGGATCGAGATTGGACAAAAACTTAAACACACCAGAGAAATGTGTATGTTTGAGGTCCCCACTTCAACCCATGAGAAACAAATAAGCAATCTTTAGAGTTGATAAATTTTGAAACAATAGAATAACGTAAAATGGTCTTCTGAGTCTATTGGTGCCAAAATAATTTAATTTAAATCCAGAATAAAGATGTTATAAGGGAATCAATATCGACCCCAGAACCGACCGATAGAAATAACGGTCCCCGGAATGGGGGTTGTACAAAGAGGGGTGTGTGTGTGTGTGAGTGACGTACTTCAGGTCACTCTCACACACACGTTTGCCATCTCTGTGTACGTTTGACCGCGGCCACTGTTGGGTTGATTTGACATCATCTTCGCGTCAACCACACACACGGGCCAGGGTGTGTGTGAGGGTGACGGACATTAACCGTCAACTACACACACCCGACACTCCTTACTCTAGGTGTGTGTGTGCGTGACGGACATGCCGTCACCACCCACACACACAATTGAACTCCTGTCAGCTTTTGTTACAGTTTTGGAGAGAAATTTAATATCTGAATGATTGAGTAGGTGATAGGTGGGGCCTGGATTGGCCCTTGCAGACCGGTAATGCACTGCACTATAGGCCTACAGTACAGCAGTACTTGATAGTGGGCAGGTAATAATACTGACATAATAATAATAATGCAGACATCATAATAATACAGACATTTAATACAGACTGTAACCTGCTGACAAGAGTTCAATAGTGTGTGAGAGAGGATGACGTGCAATACCGTCAACCACCCCCCCCCCCCCCCCCCCCCCATTAATGTGTGAAGTTTGCTGTCCGCTTTGGGCTTCCGTAGTAATCCATTATGTCGAAACGTCCAATAGAAGACACTAATATGTCCAAAGAAAATGGCGACAGTGTTCAGTAAAACTGAACGGACACAGTCGGTGACTCAGTTTGATTCAGTCGACTAAAGTCAAGATGGATTGATGATTTATCACATCCAAGCAGGAGAAAACTTCAAATAAACTTGAATTAGATATAAATGTATAATTAATACTGTGTATGTGTTCATAAATTTCACTTATATTCCAAATAAGTACATGATTAAAATGTTTAAATGAGTATCCATAAAATCCTTTCTTCACATACCGAACGCTGATAAGATGACGTAATGTAACAAAATTACATACATCATTGCTTGCAAAGGTCACTTTTCAGCGTTAAAGACCCTTGTTTATTTATGTAAACTTCCTTCGCTTCGCTCGCTCGGTACATAAATAAACTCGGGTCATAACGCTGCAAAGTGCTACTTTGCACACAATAATGTGCAAAGTTATTATCATCGGTCTAATTTTAAAAGTATGTATATAAAATATAATTTACAGGGCACTCCATGTATAATGTAAAATTTATTGTGCTACTTTTACATTTAATCGTGAAATAAGACAATTTTACCCCGACCAGGGTGTTGATTAAAAAAAATGATAAGTTAGTGAGAATTAGTTCATTATTTTTATTAACATTGCCGATAAATAGTTACATAATATGGTAGTTGCGCCGAAAAATTGTTGGTTTAGAAACAATTGAATAAGGAGGGGTAACAAGGTGCCCTGTATCGAGTGACCTGAATCCTGATTCAATGTGTTTTGAATCAAAAAGCAAGCAAACAGTCAGCCGAAGTCGGAGGCAAAACATAGGCTCCTCTTTCGATAGCTTCTACCCAAGGGACGGGGTGGGTGCTACTTCTATCCCAAGATTTGCTCCCAGTAATTTAACTGGTACTCATTTTATCAACCCCAGTGGATGAACCAGTGGCGTACCTTCGCCAACAGATGCAGAGAGAGACATAGGGCAGTCTGCCTATGATCCCAACTGGAAATTTGTTCTTTTGCGTTTGCATCATCAGGAACTACAGAAACGAGAAATGTCTTCCTGGCCCTGTTCTACTACATATACTGAAGTCGCGAGATGGGCACTAATGTCTTGCGGGCACTAATGTCCTATGGGACATTAGTGCCCGCAACAATGCGACTAAGTGACCACGGGCACTAAAGGTACTGACATATTAGTGCCCACGACCACTAATGTCTTGCGGTCACTAATGTCCTATGGGACATTAGTGCCCGCAACAAAGCGACCAAGTGACCACGGGCACTAAAGGTACTGAGACATTAGTGCCCACGACCACTAATGTCTCGCGGGCACTAACCTCAAAAAAAAACAAATATAAATACATCAATATATCAAAAAATAAAAACAAGGTAATGAACTTTGCTATAGTAGTGACCTATTCTGATTTCTAGCAGAAGCAGCATGTGAATACTGAATTGATGTGCCAAATACTTAGGATCAACTTCTAACCATCATTCCAAATCCACTGGGATCAAAAATTCCCCTTGATGATTTCTTCACAATCGTCGATTCTAAACAATCGCCAGCTACAGTAAAAATATATAATAATAAACCAGCTGGAGGTGCTTGAGCATCACGAAAGGAGATCGAAAGGGATCACATCTTCGTTCAAGTTACACTCAAAACAATGTATATACATCAATAAATGCATAAATACATAAATAACAGTTCAATAATAGTTCAATAAACGTTCAATACATAAATGACCTTTATTATGTTCTCTAAGAGTTAATGAACAGAAAGCGGCACATAATCATTGACCTTTCAATAAATTTACTATATTATTAGAAGTTCGTTAGGACTTCTTACTGTAAAAGTATTCACTATCTATCTATGTATCTATGTATATCGGGTGAACTCCTCCGAAGCTATAGCTCGTCCGTCAATGAAAGTTATATCAATCGACGCAGCTCAACCACAGGATGTGGAAAATAAGTTTCGAAAGAAATTATTAAAGAGTCTTTTTTTTATTTCGAAATATAGCCCATAACACGAAAATTGCCATCAACCTAACGATAGAAACACCAGCTGCTGGTACTCATGAGGGCCTAGTAAGCTACTACTATTTATTGAATGGATAGGACCAAGCTGCAGAGAAGTATATTACTTGCCAAATTTATTACTATCTCACTCTAACCCAGACAGTAATCAAACATCAACTGTTATTTTGTATAATGTATCACCCCGCCAGCTGAATAGCTCCGTCTCCTTACAGGGTGGCTGGCTTTTCTAGTTGAATCATAATTATTCCGCAACTAAATAATTTACTCTAATAGACGAATTTGTGCGTTTTTTTGCCGAACTAACAAATTTTGGCGACGTTCTGTGCGAGATTGGCGATATTTGAAAAGATTCCGAGGCTCAAATATGTTGCTCAGATGACTGAATATCTCAAATAAAAAAGTAGGTGCCTATTCGACGAGTTGAAATCGGTGAAATTCGACTTAAAATTTTCAAAACCGCTATTTTTCAGTGACCCCTTGCTCGAAACGCCACAAAAAATATAGTCTTGTGCGCAACCAAAATTTATGTAGAGTTTGTTATTAAAATTTTTGCGTACCTGCTTGAGTTTTTGAGATATTGGATATTTATAAGTCAAACACCAGCATGTTTGTACCAAGTTTCACCTATCCGTTGATTGGCGGATTTGTCTTGAATATTTGTTGTCCGAGGTTGTCATTAGTTCTGATTATAATTGGTATTAGGGTGAATTTAGTGGTTTCATACTATTATTATAATTAATTGTATAGTAATTATTATAATTGGTTCTGAATTAATTTTATGTTTTGTAGTACTTTTGTGCGATATCCTGCCCCCCCCGCCCCCCCCCCCCCCCCCTCAATCAACATCTACCATATGTCAATCTTGTTCAAACCCATCTATTTGGATCTGACACCACTATCTTTATTACTCTGATTATAGTGGTCTTGGGTTTAAAAGATAATAATTTTTTTTACAATATGATTGAATAAAAAATATAACTTGTAATGCAGTAGGTATTGGTGCCGAAATATTTTATTATAGATAAATAATTGAGAAACAAGTGAGTAATAGATAATTTAATAATTATTAATACATATACCGGTATATATACTGTATCAGAGTAATTTCATAGATTGATGTTGTGCTTCGTATAGGGTTGTAGAATTATGTATTCCCAACACCGGCTCGTTCTGTTAAGTAGACATTAAACCTCATACCACACTGAAGACATTTACCCTTCTTAATTATTAAATAAAGATATACAGTTTGTGTTACATTCTACCATGAGAAATGAACAAATATTAAGCTGACACCGTATAATGCGAAGTCGTTGGTCTAAGAGGGGAATATTGTGTCCTCAACTGAAAACAAAATATATATTATACTTGTAGATACTACCGTTAAGTTCTGCGCACAAGATAATAAGTTGTGCCCACAACTTGAACCTGAACACATGAAAACAAAGAAGACCTAAGAATCACGAGTCATGAATGATCTGTTTTAATATGGTACATAGTAGTTAATATAATTAATTAGGCGGCAGTACGGCTATATAGATAAAACTAAAAGTTTAATACAATAGATATAATAGCAATTATTATACATAGTTAATATGAGATCATTAATGGTGTCACTATGGGTAAACGTCATTTGAACCCAATAAATAGTTAAAATAAGCATATGTATAATGTATATATAACTAAAGTAACGTCATTAAGGGTTAATGATCAATCGCATTTTGAATAAAAAATACCGAGTTAAATTATAAATAATTATTATACTATGAATACATTATTGTTAATCTCTCGTATGGCAAATTGCAACTTTGTTCAAATATGTACCATCACTTACCGGAACTTTTTATTTTCCAAATTAAAACCCAGAAGGAAATACAAATTCTTCATATGTTGTCGTAGTTATTCCTGGCACATCATCTGTTAAAGGTTTAAGACTTAGAGACTTAGGAGTACTCTCAGAATCATTAGAGGGAGCCCAACGGCTCCTCAGCTCATTAGAACATGCTGCTTCTAGTGTTGGTCTTTTTATTAACTCCAGAAAGACCAAAATTCTGACAGTTAACTTTGAAAGTCCTCAGCAAGTCTCTGATCGGATGAGCATAAGTTCAAAGGATGGTATGCTTGAGCATGTCGACGACTTCTGTTACCTGGGATCATGGATCCGGAAGTCAGGTGAGGACCTTCGAATACGTAAGGGAAAGGCATGGGCAGCCTTGAATAGGCTTTCCAGGATTTGGAAGTCACCGAGAATTAATCGGAAACTTAAGGTCCGACTATTTAGAGCAGCAGTAGTTCCAGTACTCCTCTATGGGAGTCCATGCTGGGCTCTAACTGCTGAGGACACCAAATCTCTGGATGGCACATTCACAAGAATGCTACGCCGGGTTCATTGTGTCAAGTACAATGCACACATCTCCAACCAGACACTATATAACATTGGAGGTGTCTCATTGGTTCCCCCAAGCTTGACACTAGAACAAAATCGCCTCCGCTTTGCAGGACATTGCTTTCGCCGTGAGGACCAGCCAGTGCATAATCTTGTACTTTGGCAGCCTCATGGAGTGAATAAGCATGGTGGACAGCCCATGACTTTCTTGAGACGCATCTTAAAAGACACTGGCCTTAAAGATGCGGATGATCTAGCAAATGTCATGGGTGATAGGGAGTTGTGGGGGTGCAATTTTGTTGACAAGCCGGCACAACATTCTTAAAAATGCAGCTGCAATGCAGCATGCCGATCCTAGTAGTAGTAGTATCTGTTAAAGAAAATTTAAAAACGAATATTATTTCCACATTTTATTGGCATATTAATACAAGAAGATTATTTTATTTATGGTCTGGGGGAATATATTATTATATTTTATTATATATTATGATATAACTTACATCAAATATATAATACTATATACTTTAATATACTTTAATATACTTTAATATACTTTAATATACTTTAATTAACTTACTCGTTGGCAGCGAAAAGCTACTCGTCTTTATGATTTATATAAACTAATATACTTTAATATACTATAATATACTTTAATATACTATAATTTAGAACTTGGTAGATATTCCTAATGCAGTTTCGCTTTGGTATAAAAATAGCAGAACTACCAGAGAGTTAGATGTCTGTGGTATAGAGTATGTTATGTCTATTATATTATGTTCTTACCACAATGACAGCATTTTTCATCGTTTGCGTTTCCACAATGTACGTAGTCATCGCAACGATCTCTGGCCACAATTGGTTTACATCTGTAGTCGCAGAAGTACTCCATCGTGTAGTAGTTAGATGTGTCACCCGGACAATAATCTTAATAAAATACAATTTATAATAATAAATAGAAATAACAAACAAAAACAATAAAACCTAACTGAAAGTCTATAATACTACAATATTGCAAAACAACTTACTATTATCTTTATCATTCCATTGAATTGCCCTCAGGCAAGAGTCGCAATCAGAGGTTGTTGTGGTTTCTGGTTCAGTTGTCGTTGTCGTTTGAATTCTAGTTGTATCGTCTTCGGGTTCTATAATTATATTAGTCAATATAGTCACATAATGTAATATAGTCACAATAATGAAATATAGTCACATAATGTAATATAGTCACAATAATCAAAAATAGTCACATAATGAAATAGTCACATAATGAAATATAGCCACATAATGAAATATAGTCACATAATGTAATATAGTCACAATAATGAAATATAGTCACATAATGAAATAGTCACATAATGAAATATAGCCACATAATGAAATATAGTCACATAATGAAATATAGTCACAATAATGAAATATAGTCACATAATGAAATAGTCACATAATGAAATATAGCCACATAATTAAATATAGTCACATAATGAAATATAGTCACATAATGAAATATAGTCACATAATGAAATATAGTCACATAATGAAATATAATCACATAATGCAATATAGTCACATAATGAAATATAGTCACATAATGCAATATAATCACATAAAGAAATATAGTCACATAATTAAATAATCACATAATGAAATATATTCACATAATGAAATATAGTCACATAATGAAATATAGTCACATAATGAAATATAGTCACATGACATATAGTCACATAATGAAATAGTCACATAATAAAATATAGTCACATAATGAAATATAGTCACATGACATCTAGTCACATATGAAATATAGTCACATGACATATTGTCACATAATGAAATATAATCACATGACATATAGTCACAAGACATAGTCACATGACATATAGTCACAAGACATAGTCGCATGACATATAGTAACATAATATTAGTCATCTAATTGGTCACTTCAGGGGGGTAATCAGAGCATTTCGCAATATTTATATTTAGCAATATTAGCAATATTTAGCATTTCAATATCGCGGTTAGATTTCAATAAACCATTTAAAATGAAAGGCGATTTAAGGCAATGTCATTGATAAATGATACCTCGCATTGGTAATATGCAGCTCATACCACATCCACACTATTTCCTAGACCGAGAGTAAATTTTTAAAATTTTCCAGTTTCTGTACAATTTAATAAAATTGACGTGTAAACGTAAATATATTATAAAAGTTTAAGCCCGGTTCACAGGTACACTTCGCGGTGGCAGTGCGGTGGTGTTTATTGGCATTTTGTATCAATGCGTATAATATTATTTATTTTATAGTAAATATGTATATGAGTGATGTACAGGGGTATGGGTGAATAAAATTTAGAAAATCTCAGTTCTTTCGAGGTTCTTTATCATTAAACACTTTTGTTCACTTTATCTGGTACGTTTGTAATTAATACAAATGAGCTTACCTGTTGTCGTTGGTGGCACTGTCGGAGAAGTTGTCGTAAATTCAATAATTGGTTCTAAAATACAAATTATTAAGTTATTTAAAGAGATCCATTTAAATCCACCCTGTACAGTAGTATAATATTGTAAAATAATATATTCTCACCAAATAGAATAAAGGACCCCCGTGCAATAATAGCTTCAAAGCTTAAACTTAAAAGTTTTGATGCTATTTTTAGGAATAATTCTAAATGTTATGTTGGATAATACCTATATAACATTTTCACAATTCTAGACTCAAGTAAGCATATTTCATGTGATGTGTTTTTCATTTTGTCTTTGACTTTGACTCGGTAGTGTGAACGAACGCGGCCTTAGTATTTTAATTTATTAACTTGATTGCGCTTAAAGACTACAACATATATACATGCATACCTACTGCATAGTTGTTTGTACATGTATACTGTATTTATAGGTAGTCAGTTATTACTTGAATAGCACCAGTACAGAATGTTTCTTACCTGATGTTGTTTTTGTTGTTTCACCTGAAACAAAATGACATAATTATGAGTTCATAAGACAAGCATAACAAGATAAACAAGATAAACATAGTTTAACTAGGTTTGACATCAGGGTCTTGTAACCTAGCAATTTTTAAGTAGGAGGTGTATAAAAATAACAGCCGTAACCACGATTACATTTGTGACAAGACACCTAATTTTCCCATAAAGTGTCTCATTATCCCTTGGGCTTATGTCTTTATAAAACTTCAATATTATTATTTTACTCCGAATATATGTGTTTTATAGCAAACGAAATATCCCGATACTCCATGGTTGTCATAATTAGTTTTTCTAATTCAAATTCATCTATATGTATTATCCATGTAAATGTAATAGCCAAGCCAGCTTGTGCAGGTTGCTAGAAATGTAGATCTGGTATAACCTGTTCCTGAAATCTGCAATAATTGGTCTGACTTCAAGTAGAATAATTTATAATGGAGTAGCTTCAGCTGATCTTTAGTGCCACCCACCATTAGTAGTATTGTAACAAACATCAATTTATTGGACCAGTTATTTTGTCAGATCTCACCATATAATCACACAACCTCTTTAGAGGCCATATTCTCACTTCAGTTCAGTACAAGTTGTGCATATGCCTGTATATTAGAAAGCATGGTGATGTCATCTGCACGGTCGGTGTCTGTGACTGTTTGAGCGAGATATCTGCTGCTTCTCTGTTATTGTAGGTGAATAATGATATGGTCGCGTGATTAGTATGAGAGGTGCGTCCTTTTGGATACATAACAGGAAGTGAGCAAACAATATGGTATTTTGTACAGAACAAATGTTACGTATTAGAGGCCCATAGAGGAGTGCAGTTGTAGTTGGTGAAGATTATATTGGTACAGTGGTACAGTAAGGGTGCAATCGGTGTATTTGACATATTGGTATTTTTGGTGACGTATGCTATCATCAACGTAGTTGAGATAGTATTTTTGGTATTAGATCAAATATAAAACGTAACCAAAAAACCATTCTTTAATTTATCACTCCTCTGGGATCCATATCAAATCCTTGACTGTATTCACCGACAGCAGGACCCCTGGTCGAGCCCAGAGTGAGATTGATTATACAGGTGGTAGATATTATCAGCTAAGGATGTGCACAAGTATCGTTGAGGGATTTCCGAACATCGTAGACCTTACGGAATCTACTCACAACCAGTTGGTTGTGGCTGTCCTCATTGCATAATCCTTTACTGTACAATTATGAATAGTTAATTCAATATGAATAGTTAATAGTTAATTCCGGGCCATGATTTTTTCTGGTCTTCCAAATGCTCTTAATTTACTTCAATGAAAGGGATCGACTGTTTTCTTGAAGTCTACTTGGCTCTTATGTGGTTGTTTCTCTGAGGTTTGATTCTATATAAAATAATTTATTGTATACTATATGGCAGCAACCACATGATTATACTATAGTTTGTTGGTACATTAAGGTCTTCTTTCTTGGGCAGACCCTTTATTTCACTTTTAGTAAATTATTTTGTTATGTGTATTTTCCCCTTTCAGCATCCGGTTGCAAACATCCAATAATAATTTTTTATATGAACTTCTGGAAGGACATCTAACACTCTCGAATTATTATTGGACATGAACATTGTTTTAAATTTTAATATTTTTCTGCAGTTCAGCATTATAATACATATTATAAAGAAAATAGCGAATTTAAAATATCTATACGGGGTGACGGGTTACGTAAATAAACTAAAAACTACTGGTCTAAATTCACTAGTAAACTACTGACTATGAAAACTGACTAAGACCTACCGGTAACCACAACAGTATTTACTCTGCACATGCAATATAACGCCAATTCACCCCCCCCCCCCCTAATTAATTATGTTTACACCGGTGATCTGGGCCAGGCAGGAACTACCTTTGGATTTAAATTTGTGGCCCTCAACATAGAGAGGAATTTCATAGCATTTTACACACCATTGTCGCGGAAATGTATGAGAAGAAAGTCGCACCATAAGATTATTGTGCTGGTTCCAAAAATGACATGGAACTGGAAGAGCGAAAATGACATGTTTTTTTTTACATCTTGGAATTAATCTGATCTCGATCATTGTATTTTAAAATATTTATAAAAGCTACCCAACCGATGATATTGATAGATAGCTGCTTATTGGAAGGAAGTCTTCAACAATTAATGGCGCATGAAATTTAAGTTGTCCCGTTTGTCATAAATTAATCTATTAACTTACACTCATCTTCGGTAGTAGTTGTTGGTGTTGGTGTTGGGGTTGGTGTTGGGGTTGGGGTTGGGGTTGTAGGTGTTGTAGTTGGTGCTGTGGTGGTGGGTGGTGGTGGCGGTGGCGCTGAAGTTGTTGGACCTTTAATATATATTAAATAAAGATTCCGTTAAAAATTTGGCTGTCCAAAAATCGCCGCCAGGGATGGTATGAAGAATTGTTACAGTAGCGCCCAAATGCTACTGAGGGTTTTTAAGCAATAAAAGAAAGCGGCCAGCGAAAGGAAGCCAATATAAATTGGCAACCCAAGACAGCAACAATAGATTTGGTCAGTTCCAAATCTATTACATAAGACAAGGGGGGACAACCTCACTAATATCCACACGGGAAGCTAATGGTGCAATATAGTGTAACTGTATGTAATCGATTTCTCGCGCCTCCGTAGGTAAACATACAAAAATACACTTCCTCGGGATTCTGATTTTAAAAACGAAATAATTACTACACAATTATTCCCTTTCTTCCTTATCCCACCGTAATATTCATCTCAGAAATATTCACCGTAATATTCATCACAGAATATTATCCAATATCCCAAATATTATGACTCATCATCCCAACCCAGACATCCTTAGCCGGCCTGCCGTGTCAACCCAACCCAATCCATCCAGGTTACTACTTATTACAACATTACTCATCCAATACATTCCTTCCTGATCACTGCCCTCATTATACACAGTCTACTGCCCTCACCCAATAGCAGTAGGGAATAATTGACTAGTCATCTTCAAGACTCCATCCAGGTACCAATTATTAGTCAGTCAATCATAATGAGTAATCATATTTTACGTGGTTTGAACATAAAATCTCTGCATAAGAAAGTCAAACTGTGCGCAGGTGATAATTAGGGGTCAACTCCATATTGACCCCACATCGGGTTATAAAAAGGGCCACATCGGGACAGAAAATCAGAGTCTTCAACCCCAGCTGCCTGACTGACACATACCGACAGAAGAAGTCTTTGGGGACTGTAAACCCACATTAGGACCAAAAACCGGAAGTCTGCGTCAACTCGCACCCCACACACACGAGGTCCGCTACCTCTATTGGAAGGAAAGGGTTGGTGACTAAAATCAGTACCCAGTAGGCCCAGAGATAATACTGGTATAAATACCTAGCCCTGTATTGCCACCCCTATCCAACGTACGTACGCCCCTTTATGTTTGTTTGTTTTGTGTGTTATTTGTATTGTGTTGTTCTGTAGACGAACCAGATACTCGAGGGTAAATTCTGTGTGCTGGTAAGTCTGGTTCACTTGCGGGTAAATCTTTGTAACTCATCCCTTGGGGTAAAGTATACATTTACCTATCTATATGTGGATTGGTAAGTTATTAGAGTGACCGTTCACGAGAGCAAAGTGTCTTAAGTGGATCCGTTGGTGTGATAGTTAACAGGACTTACTATTAGTGTTGCTCTATTAGACCTCTGCCTCTACCTTTGTGTGGTCGTATGAAGTAAGTAAGTTGCGTTGATGGTGCCTCTTAAAGCGCAAGCCCAAATCTTATACGTCCGTGTATTGTTCATGTATTGTCCCTAACCAAACGGGTGTAAACGTTTGGTTGCGTTTCGACGGGTGTGTAAGAAGGTCTGTTCTTAAAGTGCCTCATGTCCTGACTGCCGCAAATGTTTGTTCATGTATGTTTGCGTTACGGCTGTTGAGTATTAACGTAACGTAAGCACTTCAGAAGTTACTTTTCAGAAATTAGCATAAACTGTAACCACGTTGCTTCACGCAATTGTAATCACACAGTGAAACTATTTTCTAGAGAAATCATTTTTTTGCCTCCACCATCTTGAATGCGTGTAGCAAGTAAGTATTAAACCACTAAATATTCTGGTCACTGTCTAGTCAGACAAATCACCGTTATTTGGGAAAATTTTTATTATTTTAAATATTAAAGATTTTCAACCCGGAGTGGTGTATTATTTTGATTTTTTTTGGTGTAGACCGAATTTTTTAGAATTGTAAACGCTGCGGTATCTAAACTAAAAATTGACGTTATCCTGGGATAACAAAACCATATACACCAACAGAGGGCTGTTGGTTTAAAGCACTGCAGCCATTGTATTGGGACGTTTTTTTCATACTTCTAGCCTCTGTTGCCTGGATTCCAGGCGAATCCACCTTCTTTTTTTCACTATGAGGACAAGCTTTCGTATCCTCGAAAAAATAAAACCATTACCTTATGGGGCTGCTCGATTCCTAGGCAGTTTCGAGCGGCTGTCTTTCCTTTAATATCAGGTTTGGAATTGCGGTTTGGAATACGCGCAGATTCCTTATAAAGTGGTGAAAAACCACGCACACCGAACGTGTCATTTTATCTGATCTGACAGAAAAATAAAATAATTTTTTTTTAAGATAATCATTAGGAATTATTCTTATCAGAATTTTTTTATTATTTCATATTAAAATTTACATTATTTCTTTGAAAATTTCCATTGGTAATAGCTCTGGAGATATGCCAGAGCCGGCTGTTTTAGACCAACGTCTCGACCTCGGTTGAGACCAGTAAGTTCCTAGTAGCTTGGGAACCGAAGAGGAACGTGGAAATCAAGCCATACTTGGTGACAACAACTCACCTACAAACTTTTTTCAAAGGTAAATCAAAAAGTGTTCATTCCTACCTATAGAGCAGTTGAACCTAAGTACAAAGTACCCTAATTAATATCAAAATTCAACATTCGGGTGGGCGCCTGTAATTAAGCCAGCCTGACAAATTTAATAAAGAGTTGATCCTCCGGATAGGGTCAAATATGTCTAACGCGACGCAATCGTCGACGGACCCTGACGAGAGACCCATCAACCAATTGCGGACCACACGGACACAACGCCAAAGACAGTGCATCCCGTGGAGGAACCGCCCACTTCAATTCGGGTTGACGGAACCCCAATAGCGTCTCCCCGACACTCTGACTATGACCCAGGAGGATGAGGCACCCGTTCGCATCCTCCAACTAACCCAAATGCGACGACTCCTAAGCGCAGGGGGATTGCTGTATCCCCTAGCGTGAGTCGATCCTCCAGACACACCGACAACATTCCCGGTAATGACAATCCGATTCATCCACACCTACAATTTGCCGCGATGAGAAGAGCCTCAGAGGAAACTCGCTCTCCAATTGTTTGTACACGACGCCGTTCAGAACAACCCTCTAATGTAGAACAAACAAGAATCACCATGGCAACCTGTAACACTGCCCTTTTAACACGTGCGGCTAAAGAGGTAAATTATGGGATCCAACAAGATACTTTGGATGGACCTTGAGCCGAAGCCGAGATGCTGCATTGCAGCTGCACTTTTAAGAATGCTGTGCCGGCTTGTTGACAAAATTGCGCCACCACAACTCCCTATCACCCATGACATTTGCTAGATCATCCGCATCTTCAAGGCCAGTGTCCTTTAAGATGCATCTCAAGAATGTCATGGGCTGTCCACCATGCTTATTCACTTCATGAGGCTGCCAAAGTACAAGATTATGCATTGGATGGTCCTCACAGCGAAATCAATGTCCTGCAAAGCGGAAGCGATTTTGTTCTAGTGTGAAGCTTGGTGGAACCAATGAGACACCTCCAATGTTATATAGTGTCTGGTTGGGGATGTGTGCATTGTACTTGACACAATGAACCCAGCTGAACCCCATTGAACCCCATTGTGAATGTGCCATCCAGAGATTTGGTGTCCTTAGCAGTTAGAGCCCAGCATGGACTCCAATAGAGGAGTACTGGAACTACTGCTGCTCTAAATAATCGGACCTTAAGTTACTGATTAATTCTCGGTGACTTCCAAATCCTGGAAAGCCTATTCAAGGCTGCCCATGCCTTTCCCTTACGTATTCGAAGGTCCTCACCTGACTTCCGGATCCATGATCCCAGGTAACAGAAGTCATCCACATTCCACATGCTCAAGCATACCATCCTTTGGGCTTATACTGAGCCAGTCAGAGACTTGCTGAGAACTTTCAAAGTTAACTGTCAAAATTTTGGTCTTTCTGGAGTTAATAAAAAGACCAACACTAGAAACAGCCTGTTATAATGAGCTGAGGAGCCGTTGGGCTCCCTCTAGTGATTATGAGAGTACTCCTAAGTCATCAGCAAAGTCTAGGTCAGTTAGGTACTTGGCAGGATTTCTTCGACTTCTAGAGCTAGTAGGTGGAGTTATCATCACCCATCATCATTATGATGATCTAAGGACATGCGTAGAACATAGTCAACCACAATTGTGATCAAGAATGGTGAAAGTGTGTCTCCCTGGAGGACGCACCATAACACTTCTAATGGTTCTGTATCACCGTCAACAGTTGACACAAATGTTGTCAAACCATCGTATACTGGTCTAATTGCTGCAATAATTTCATCAGGAATCCCATATAATGAAAGTATGCTGAACATACGTGAGCGAGAGACTGAATCAAAGGCCTTGAAGAAGTCAAAAAAGATAACAGCCGGATGCCTGTCTTTCTTTTTTGATAACTCTTCAATTATCCTTCTAAGTGCCAAAATGGGCTCCATTGTCCTATGAGCGGGACTCTTACACTTTACCGTGAAATTCTAGCCATATTTTGATATAATAAAATGATCTTAAAATATCTGTTCTAGAACAAAAAATATTTGTTCTAGAACAAAATTTTTATATTAAATGTATATATAATATGTTCTAGAACATTAAAAAAAGAAACACAAAATAGCTAGTATAAAAAATTTATACAAAGATAACATACAATATAAAATTAACAAATTAGCTAGTGCTTTGTATTTTTTGTTCTAGAACAAAAAATATTTTTTTCTAGAACAACATTTTTATATGAAATCGATTGATAATGTTCGAGAACATTTAAAAAACAAGAAACAAAAACTAGCTAGCTTGTCATTTTGCAATTTTTTTATATAATAAAATGATAGTTTTTAATCTATCATATCATAATTAGGGAAACTAGAAGGAAGTGAAGGAAGTGTACCCGGTTTAGTAACAAACAATAAAAACATTAGCTACACAAGACGTAACAAAATGTAATTGTACGTAGAGTAAATTACGGTATCACTTGCATAAATATATATTATATAATTATAACAATTATATTTTTTTGAATTATATTGAATATATAGGTAGCTCGGCAAACTGTAAGAGAGCTCCTCAGTCCTACTACTACTACTACTACTAGGATCGGCATGCTGCATTGCAGCTGCATTATTAAGAATGCTGTGCCGGCTTGTCAACAAAATTGCACCGCCACAACTCCCTATCACCCATGACATTTGCTAGATCATCCGCATCTTCAAGGCCAGTGTCCTTTAAGATGCGTCTCAAGAAAGTCGTGGGCTGTCCACCATGCTTATTCATCACTTCATGAGGCTGCCAAAGTACAAGATTATGCACTGGCTGGTCCTCACGGCGAAAGCAATGTCCTGCAAATTAGTCCTCTTACCTCAGTCCTATTACACTTTAACCGTGCCATTATAGCAATAGGTGGCATGGCAAACTGTAAGAGAGCCCTATGACCTTTACGGAACCCATTCTGATTTCCACGGAGCAGTCTCTCAATGGGATCCCTGATGCAATTTAATAGAATTATATTGTATAGCTATTTTATAGCTATTGTATGGCGGGGTAGCTCAGTTGGTTGAGCACCGGTTTGAGCTGGTTGTAGGTTCAGCCCCGCCAGGGTCCACTCAGCCTTTCATCCACTGGGGTCGATAAAATGAGTACCAGTTAAATAACTGGGAGCAAATCTTGGGATAGGAGTAGCGACCACCCCTACCCTCGGGTAGCAGCTATCGAAAGAGGAGCCTTCGGGTCGCCTCCGGCTTCGGCCGACTGTTTGCTTTTTGTATAGCTTTGCAGCAATCGAGATCAATGAAATTCCCTGAAAAGAACCACAGTGTGTTAGGTTGCCCTTCTTGGGAACTGGCACCAACTTATTTGTTTTCATTTCTTGTACGACTCTTGTTGTTCGGTACATGTCTACTATGATAGGATAGATGAGATTTAAGCACTCAGGTATTTTAAAGACCTCAGGGGGAACACCATCTACTCCACTGGCACGATTGGTCTTAATGCTCTTTGCAGTAGCCTTCACTTCTGCAAAGGAGATATCGCCAATGTGAATATCTGGGAGTACTGACTCAGACACTTTTACTTCTATAAAGTTATACCCTGTCATTATTGAGGAGCTTTTCAAAGTGGGCCTTCCAACCATTGAGGCGATCGGCTGGTGATTCAGCCTTAACCTTGGTGGTTATTTGGCTTTTCCGCTCAGTAAGCAAGTTGATTGATTTCCATGCCTGGGATGATTGCCTGCTGTCATCAGCATCATTGATGGCATCAACCTGTTGGTTTATTAGCTCCTGTAGATTAACGATTAACGATTGTAGATCATGAAGTCAGTGCAGGTCCCCAGATCCTGCTACCTCTATGGCAGTAATGTGGTACTACCTGTAGCTGTCAGCCCAGTAGGGCAGGCCCGATAAGCATAGCCTATTAATTATTTTGTTGATCAAGAGTGGGTTGGTTTTAGCCCCATCAACTAAATAAGTCATTGAGAGCTATAGCACCTAGGGCACCATTGAAGGCAAAGGCTTGATACGCATCGAGATGTTACACTCCCGCCCCACCGTGCCCTGCCCCGCCCTGTCTATACTGGATGATCCTCGACCAGTGTTAGATAACCTAACCCAGGAGGCATACCTGGTATAAGGTGCAACAAAAGGACCCCTACAGTCGGCAGCAGGGCTGTAGGCCATGGATAGGCGGAAGGTAATCAACCAACGGCTAGACATGCTGACAAGCCGGCAGAAGGTAATCAAGCAACGGCGACCTACGTATGAGTTGTGACCACAAGCGGTTTACTCTCGCAACTGAAAGATATGAGTATGAGAACCTCCAGGAGAAATACCGGCTCAGTCATCGCCCGGGTCGACAAGGACTGCGTCACTCAGTGGTACACCAGGCTGGGTTTGATAAATTGGCTACTGGAACAGTAGACAGAGAAGAAAGAAGAACCAACTTGTTGAAATGTAGAAAGACACTACAGATTGCTACAATGAACGCACGCACGCTGAAAGTACATACCAAACAGGGTGAAATGGTCGCTCTGGCAATGGAATATAACATCGACATCATCTGCATCCAAGAACATCGGATTTGTCATGAAGTACAATGGCATTGGAAATGGATGGACGTTAGTAACAAGCTTAGCAGTAAGAAACTCGGCCAATGCATCAATTGGTGGAGTAGGAATTCTGCTAAGCCCATTTGCACCTAAGACCCTAAACAACATCGAATCTATAAATTCCAGGGTTATGATTGCAACATTTGATGGAAATCCCAAGGCAACAGTTATATGTCTCTACAGTCCAACCAATGCCTCAGAGCCAGAACAAGCAGTCAAGTTTTATGAAGAACTGACTGGACTTATAAAGGACATTCCGAAACACAATGTTAAAGTCATTGCTGGTGACATGAATGTGCAAATTTGTCCAGAAGACATCAAGGGTTACACCAGTTCTAACAGAAATGGGTACTTACTTTAGACCTAATGGAAGAATGTGAATTGATACCAACCAACAACACATTCGATAAGAGTAAGGGGAAGCTATGGACCTTTCCATGCCCTAATGGAACCAAAGCACAACTGGATTACATCCTTATAAACAAAAAGTGGAGAAACAGCATGATCAACTGTGAGGTATATGCTCGTTCAACCTAATTGGTTCAAACCACAGAATTGTGACTGCAGAGATCAGACTCACTTTGAGAGCAAGCAAACCAAGGACAAGCAAGCAAATCAACTATGACTGGGAGAAACTCAGAACTGACAATGCTGTAAAGGATGCTTACACAGTGGAAGTTCAAAACTGCTTTGAAGCACTTCAGTCAATGGATGAAGACATAACAATAATTAATATATATTACGTATTATATATTATGTATTATATGTTACGTAATGCAAAGACCGCAAGTGAGTATGAATTAATGTGTTATGGTTCGTCAGTCAGATAATAGATTTACGTTCTTATAATCAAAGCCATCAGATGTTTAGGCCAAAGTCTGAAACTTCCAAAACAGAAGTACAGAAGAATTCCAAACCGGTTCTGAGGCTCAGAAAGGTAAACAAAGACCGTAATGCATTGCGCGGTTTTCCATAGGCCTCTGTCAGAAATAAAGTGAAAATTGCTCTGATTGGCTGACTAGGCAGAACAAAGAAAAGTTCCACGTTTACAGGAAACCAGCTGACAGATTTCGTCATCTGAGCTCCAGTCTTTTAGAGTATTATGCGCATTGCGGCAAAAATGACTTGTTATGTCCGCTAAAGCACCTACACTGCGCATTGCGGGGAAAAATGACTTGTTATGTCCGCAAAAGCTTTTACACCATTTCCGTGTATAAACATTTGCGCGCGCGACATGGAAGTTTGCGCGCTCGACATGGAAGTTTGCGCGCTCGACATGGAAGTTTGCGCGCGCGACATGGAAGTTTGCGCGCGCGACATGGAAGTTTGCGCGCGCGACATGGAAGTTTGCGTGCGCGACATGGAAGTTTGCGCGCGCAACATGGAAGTTTGCGCGCGCGACATGGAAGTTTGCGCGCGCGACTTGGAAGTTTGCGCGCGCGACAGGGGGGAGCCCATAATGGCCCGCAAACTTAATTGTCATGAGTTCATCACTATGAATTGAACATAATATGCAATACTAATATATTGGTCTGATGAAGCTTGTTAATTGTTACGTAGGCTGTACAAGTATATATCAGTCTACCGGTACTAATGTACCGTGGGTGTGTACATATGCAGTACAGCAGTATGCACTGCTAGTGTTATTTAGTTCTGTAGTTGGGATACACCAAAGTAATATATGTACAGTATAACGTAGTACAGTACAGTATATATCATCTCCTTTTCCCCCACGATCTATACTGGTTTACATATGTGCCAGTTTAGATCGCAGTTAACATAATAATTATTATTATATAATATATAATATATATTATTATATAATAAGATATAACAACATCCCACAAGGAATCAGCTAAGAGGCATATCCCCCAGAAACCCAAACGAAAACAGTATGTGCCATTGGAAAAGTGCCATGGATTAGGCCTCACATAGAGAAACTACTGCTTAAGAGCCAAAACGGATTTAGACCAAGTAGATCAACAATAGCTCAGATACTTTCACTACGGAGACTGATGAAGGAATTAAAGTCAAAGAATCTCCCCGCAGTCATGACTTTTGTGGACTTCAAGAAGGCATTCGACTCCATCCATAGAGGTAAAATGCTTGAAATCCTAAGAGCTTATGGAATACCAGAAGTAATTGTTGCTGGCATTGGATTGTTATATTGTGACACAGAAGCGCAGGTACTCTCACCAGATGGTGAAACTGAGTTTTTCTCAATCCTGGCTGGTGTACTGCAAGGTGACACATTAGCACCATTACTATTGTAATTGTGCTGGATTACGCAATGAGGACGGCCACAAAGTGTGAAGATCTAGGATTCATACTTCAAGAACGCAGAAGTAGTAGATATCCAGCAACTACAGTCACAGACACCGACTTTGCGGATGACATCGCCCTGCTCTCTAATACGCTAGCAGATGCACAGCTTCTACTAAATAAAGTGGAGAGGGCTGCTAAGGAGGTTGGATTGCATATAAATGCTACCAAGACCGAATTCATGACCTTTAATGTTGATGGAATCTTGACAACCATTGATAATAATCAACCAAGGAAGGTCGATGACTTCCAGTACCTTGGATCATGGATAGAGAGTAGCAAAAAGGACATATAAGTTAAGAAAGCAAAGGCTTGGGTAGCTCTATCAAAAATGGATACTATCTGCAACTCAGATCTCTCCAGGCACCTGAAGACTAAGTTCTTTCAAGCCACAGTCGAAAGTGTATTTTTATACGGGGGTGAGACCTGGACACTGACTAAATCACTTGAACAACGAAATGATGGTTGCTACACAAGACTACTAAGGGCAGCCCTAAACATCAGCTGGAGACGTCTCCATGAACGCAGATTAAGATTCATTGGGCACTGCTGGCGAAGTAAGACGAGGTCATGCCCGATCTACTTCTCTGGCAACCAACTCATTGAAAGCATAGTCGTGGATGACCAGCCATAACATAAATAGATCAACTTGACAGGGATATTGAACTTGGGAGAAACGAAATGGCGACAACTATGGAGAATCGGGAAGCCTAGAAGGATCTCATTTCCACTGTCCGAGTTCGCTTGACCTAGTAGTAGTAGTAGTAGTAGATTAATGGAGTACTCCCTGTTCAGGGACCTAGATCCAGCCTTAACTGCATTCTTGGCCACTGTAGTCTGTTTGAGTCATTTCGGCACTTCTGAATTTTGTTGTCAGTCCAGGGGGCACTTTTCCTGTTTCGAGGGTATACAGGAACTGTTTCTGCAGCTGCTAACTTAACTGTTTATGTGAAGGCAGTATAGCCCTTGCAGTGATCTGCTGCCTTACAGGCAAGAACCTCATACCTGTTGCTCAGCTGTAGTGTGAAGCTGGATCTCACACTTGGCTGTTGCAACAGAGAGGACCAGTCATGCCGCGGCAAGGCAGATTTTGTTGTTCTGCTAGCCCGCAGACTAAGTCTTGCCTTGGCCACAATAAGGCTGTGATTACTGGAGAAGGGTCCAAGTCTAAATGCATTACAGTCTTGTATAGAGCTCCTGTATTTCCTACGAAACAGAATATGGTCTATCTGGGACTTGTGACCAATGGGTCCACTATGAGTTCATAGCTTTCCAGTTCGAACAATCAGAACCACCTTAGGAAACTTCTTAGCCAGTCTTCCAGAACATGAGAGGTGTCAACGGATGATGTGGTTAGAGATTTGGTCTATTTTGCCCAATGCTGCAGTGCAGTTGGATTCATCAATAGACCAATTCCACCATTGCCACTATCATCTGCTGATGCAAGGCCGAGTCGCCAACCGCCCCCCATGTCCTTAATCAGAAGATGGTTTTCTAAGATACTATCTGTAGACATGCTATTGCTGGATCAGCAGGCAGCAGCAGTAAGTGAATTGGGATGAAGGACTGGGCTGGGTATGAAACTTCTGTAGGACAAGTTATGATTTATTTATTTTCCTAGCCAGCCAGTGGCATCGCTCTTTGCCTGCCTTCCCGACTACTCCTATGACTACCGACCGAGCTACCTGTTTAACTGATATTCCTACAGAGTCTGTTAATATATTTATTGCTTTATCTAAACGACAGATTTAATAATGATTGTCAATAATAAGGCTTATATCCAAAATTGTTTATTTCTCAAAATATTAGGCTTATTATTTTTTGATAGGATTTCTGTGTAGGTCTATTTGAATTGTCATTTTTCCACTGAGGCATTAACAGAGGGTACCGGTATATTTAATTAATTATTTGAATATCATTACTGCATCGACTGCATTTAGCTGTTTAGCTGCGTACTGCGTTGACTATACTCCTATAAAACACCTGGCTTCCCATATTGAACCATGAACGCATCGATAGTTATAAAGATCGCCAGTCTGCGTTTAGGAAATATATTTAAATAAAAAACAGGACGTGCGCAACGAGGCTTATAATGAAGACCAGTCTGCGTTTATTATATTCCAAATTTTAATTTACTTTTTACCCCGATTTTTTTCGAAATTACTTTTACGACCCCTTTTTTTTCCGACATTCAGACTGTACTGAAACAACATCCAGACTGATTTACAGAGTAAATGACTTTCAGTCCTACTCAAACTATATAAAAACAATAAACGATCACTTTACCAACCAATTGAGGGAAAGGAGCAGGTTACAGCGGCAGGCTTATCTAACCAAAATAATTAACGATCATTTTACCAATTGACGGAAAGGAGCAGGTTACAGAGGGGAGTTTTTCTAGCCAAAACAATAAATGATCACTTTAATAATTGAGGGAAAATAATTAGGTTACAGCGGCAGGTTTTTCTAACTAAAACACTACTGGTGATCGTGATGGTAGAATAGGCATGGTATCATATATATCCCAATAGTTTAGGTCCATTACAACAGAAACAAGCCAAACATTTTCGGGGGGTCATTAGAGTAAAAAGTGGAACTCTATGCCCAACTCCACCAACCCCCCCCCCCCCCCCTCCCCCAACCCACCCAGGAATTCTTTAAATTATTTAAGTTATTAAGGCGGCTTATGAGACTCTAACAAGGAAGGTCTGGGAAGTGGCGAATGAAGGATTTGGAAAAGGCAGATAGGTTTCACACTTTAGAAAAGGGCCCATTGCGTGGCTCTGGAAACGAGGCATTATTGATGGGAGCTACTGTAAGGGGGGCGAATGTTTTGAAAGTTAAATATAAGACTGTGAGCAATTTGAACTGATTATAAATCAGGTAATTTTTGTGCCTTTCTTCATGCTTGAATAATGTATGGCAACAATGAATGCAAGTACAACTATACTTGAAACCTTCAAAAACTGAATATATAAGGAAAATCGATTAACATTATAAAAAAATTATTTGTCGGAGAGCGAGCGAAATAAAAAAAAAAACTTTTAAATTTTGCAACATTATTCATATAACATTTCTATATTATTATTACTGTAGGATACAAACTATAGAATTTTCAGATGCATAGTCATTATTTTATCAATCGAACTTTGTTTAATGTAACTGCCATATCTCTTACCTACCTAACCATGTTGCTGCAATAATAATGATTTTTGAGCAGGCAGCCAATCGTCTAAATTTGTAATGAGATGCTGAAATATTTTTTGCCAATGAAGGAGAAGCAAATGCGAGCCAATCGCTCGCAAATTTTCACAATTTAGTCACGAGAATTAATGCGGGCGCATGCGCATGTTGAACGATTATCCATATATTCCATGCCTCAAATTTTGAGCCGCCATACCCCCTTTTTCCGCATATTGTATAGGGGTCCTTATGGGGAGGGTGATGGAACGGACTAAATTACAGGCAATCTTATTTTACTTTTGAAATTCTAATAACAGTATTTAACAAAAAAGAAATACAAATCATCAAACGAGCAGAAATCACGAAAAACTTTTGATTTATTGACCCCGTTTTTCGAGATTTTTTAATTTTTATTATAATTAAATTTCTGGCATAAAATAGTTTGTTTCCGATAGGTGAACCTGTTATATCTGTACGGAGGTAGGTGCTGTACGGAGGTAGGTGCTGTACGGAGGTAGGTGCTGGTACGGAGGTAGGTGTGGTACGGAGGTAGGTGCTGTACGGAGGTAGGTGCTGTACGGAGGTAGGTGCTGGTACGGAGGTAGGTGCTGTACGGAGGTAGGTGCTGTACGGAGGTAGGTGCTGTACGGAGGTAGGTGCTGTACGGAGGTAGGTGCTGTACGGAGGTAGGTGCTGTACGGAGGTAGGTGCTGGTACGGAGGTAGGTGCTGTACGGAGGTAGGTGCTGTACGGAGGTAGGTGCTGTACGGAGGTAGGTGCTGTACGGAGGTAGGTGCTGTACGGAGGTAGGTGCTGTACGGAGGTAGGTGCTGGTACGGAGGTAGGTGTGGTACGGAGGTAGGTGTGGTACGGAGGTAGGTGCTGTACGGAGGTAGGTGCTGTACGGAGGTAGGTGCTGTACGGAGGTAGGTGTGGTACGGAGGTAGGTGTGGTACGGAGGTAGGTGTGGTACGGAGGTAGGTGCTGTACGGAGGTAGGTGCTGTACGGAGGTAGGTGCTGTACGGAGGTAGGTGTGGTACGGAGGTAGGTGCTGTACGGAGGTAGGTGTGGTACGGAGGTAGGTGCTGTACGGAGGTAGGTGTGGTACGGAGGTAGGTGCTGTACGGAGGTAGGTGCTGTACGGAGGTAGGTGCTGTACGGAGGTAGGTGCTGTACGGAGGTAGGTGCTGGTACGGAGGTAGGTGCTGTACGGAGGTAGGTGCTGGTACGGAGGTAGGTGCTGTACGGAGGTAGGTGCTGGTACGGAGGTAGGTGCTGTACGGAGGTAGGTGTGGTACGGAGGTAGGTGCTGTACGGAGGTAGGTGTGGTACGGAGGTAGGTGCTGTACGGAGGTAGGTGCTGTACGGAGGTAGGTGCTGTACGGAGGTAGGTGTGGTACGGAGGTAGGTGCTGTACGGAGGTAGGTGTGGTACGGAGGTAGGTGCTGTACGGAGGTAGGTGCTGTACGGAGGTAGGTGCTGTACGGAGGTAGGTGTGGTACGGAGGTAGGTGCTGTACGGAGGTAGGTGCTGTACGGAGGTAGGTGTGGTACGGAGGTAGGTGCTGTACGGAGGTAGGTGCTGTACGGAGGTAGGTGCTGTACGGAGGTAGGTGCTGTACGGAGGTAGGTGCTGTACGGAGGTAGGTGCTGGTACGGAGGTAGGTGCTGTACGGAGGTAGGTGCTGTACGGAGGTAGGTGCTGTACGGAGGTAGGTGTGGTACGGAGGTAGGTGCTGTACGGAGGTAGGTGCTGGTACGGAGGTAGGTGCTGTACGGAGGTAGGTGTGGTACGGAGGTAGGTGCTGGTACGGAGGTAGGTGCTGTACGGAGGTAGGTGCTGTACGGAGGTAGGTGTGGTACGGAGGTAGGTGTGGTACGGAGGTAGGTGTGGTACGGAGGTAGGTGTGGTACGGAGGTAGGTGCTGTACGGAGGTAGGTGCTGTACGGAGGTAGGTGTGGTACGGAGGTAGGTGCTGTACGGAGGTAGGTGCTGTACGGAGGTAGGTGTGGTACGGAGGTAGGTGCTGTACGGAGGTAGGTGCTGTACGGAGGTAGGTGTGGTACGGAGGTAGGTGCTGTACGGAGGTAGGTGTGGTACGGAGGTAGGTGCTGTACGGAGGTAGGTGTGGTACGGAGGTAGGTGCTGTACGGAGGTAGGTGTGGTACGGAGGTAGGTGCTGTACGGAGGTAGGTGCTGTACGGAGGTAGGTGTGGTACGGAGGTAGGTGCTGTACGGAGGTAGGTGCTGTACGGAGGTAGGTGCTGTACGGAGGTAGGTGTGGTACGGAGGTAGGTGCTGTACGGAGGTAGGTGTGGTACGGAGGTAGGTGCTGTACGGAGGTAGGTGCTGGTACGGAGGTAGGTGCTGGTACGGAGGTAGGTGCTGTACGGAGGTAGGTGTGGTACGGAGGTAGGTGCTGTACGGAGGTAGGTGTGGTACGGAGGTAGGTGCTGTACGGAGGTAGGTGCTGTACGGAGGTAGGTGCTGTACGGAGGTAGGTGTGGTACGGAGGTAGGTGCTGTACGGAGGTAGGTGCTGTACGGAGGTAGGTGTGGTACGGAGGTAGGTGCTGTACGGAGGTAGGTGCTGTACGGAGGTAGGTGCTGTACGGAGGTAGGTGCTGTACGGAGGTAGGTGTGGTACGGAGGTAGGTGCTGTACGGAGGTAGGTGCTGTACGGAGGTAGGTGTGGTACGGAGGTAGGTGCTGTACGGAGGTAGGTGCTGTACGGAGGTAGGTGTGGTACGGAGGTAGGTGCTGTACGGAGGTAGGTGCTGTACGGAGGTAGGTGTGGTACGGAGGTAGGTGCTGTACGGAGGTAGGTGCTGTACGGAGGTAGGTGCTGTACGGAGGTAGGTGTGGTACGGAGGTAGGTGCTGTACGGAGGTAGGTGCTGTACGGAGGTAGGTGCTGTACGGAGGTAGGTGTGGTACGGAGGTAGGTGCTGTACGGAGGTAGGTGCTGTACGGAGGTAGGTGCTGTACGGAGGTAGGTGCTGTACGGAGGTAGGTGCTGTACGGAGGTAGGTGCTGTACGGAGGTAGGTGTGGTACGGAGGTAGGTGCTGTACGGAGGTAGGTGCTGTACGGAGGTAGGTGCTGTACGGAGGTAGGTGCTGTACGGAGGTAGGTGCTGTACGGAGGTAGGTGTGGTACGGAGGTAGGTGCTGTACGGAGGTAGGTGCTGTACGGAGGTAGGTGCTGTACGGAGGTAGGTGCTGTACGGAGGTAGGTGCTGTACGGAGGTAGGTGTGGTACGGAGGTAGGTGCTGTACGGAGGTAGGTGTGGTACGGAGGTAGGTGCTGTACGGAGGTAGGTGTGGTACGGAGGTAGGTGCTGTACGGAGGTAGGTGCTGTACGGAGGTAGGTGCTGTACGGAGGTAGGTGCTGTACGGAGGTAGGTGCTGTACGGAGGTAGGTGCTGTACGGAGGTAGGTGCTGTACGGAGGTAGGTGCTGGTACGGAGGTAGGTGCTGTACGGAGGTAGGTGCTGTACGGAGGTAGGTGCTGTACGGAGGTAGGTGCTGTACGGAGGTAGGTGTGGTACGGAGGTAGGTGCTGTACGGAGGTAGGTGTGGTACGGAGGTAGGTGCTGTACGGAGGTAGGTGCTGTACGGAGGTAGGTGCTGTACGGAGGTAGGTGCTGTACGGAGGTAGGTGTGGTACGGAGGTAGGTGCTGTACGGAGGTAGGTGCTGTACGGAGGTAGGTGCTGTACGGAGGTAGGTGCTGTACGGAGGTAGGTGCTGTACGGAGGTAGGTGTGGTACGGAGGTAGGTGCTGTACGGAGGTAGGTGCTGTACGGAGGTAGGTGCTGTACGGAGGTAGGTGCTGTACGGAGGTAGGTGTGGTACGGAGGTAGGTGCTGTACGGAGGTAGGTGCTGTACGGAGGTAGGTGCTGTACGGAGGTAGGTGCTGTACGGAGGTAGGTGCTGTACGGAGGTAGGTGCTGTACGGAGGTAGGTGTGGTACGGAGGTAGGTGCTGTACGGAGGTAGGTGCTGTACGGAGGTAGGTGCTGTACGGAGGTAGGTGCTGTACGGAGGTAGGTGTGGTACGGAGGTAGGTGCTGTACGGAGGTAGGTGCTGTACGGAGGTAGGTGCTGTACGGAGGTAGGTGTGGTACGGAGGTAGGTGCTGTACGGAGGTAGGTGTGGTACGGAGGTAGGTGCTGTACGGAGGTAGGTGCTGTACGGAGGTAGGTGCTGTACGGAGGTAGGTGTGTACGGAGGTAGGTGCTGGTACGGAGGTAGGTGCTGGTACGGAGGTAGGTGTGGTACGGAGGTAGGTGCTGTACGGAGGTAGGTGCTGTACGGAGGTAGGTGCTGTACGGAGGTAGGTGCTGTACGGAGGTAGGTGTGGTACGGAGGTAGGTGCTGTACGGAGGTAGGTGTGGTACGGAGGTAGGTGCTGGTACGGAGGTAGGTGTGGTACGGAGGTAGGTGCTGTACGGAGGTAGGTGCTGTACGGAGGTAGGTGCTGTACGGAGGTAGGTGTGGTACGGAGGTAGGTGCTGTACGGAGGTAGGTGCTGTACGGAGGTAGGTGCTGGTACGGAGGTAGGTGCTGTACGGAGGTAGGTGGTCGTGTACGGAGGTAGGTGCTGTACGGAGGTAGGTGCTGTACGGAGGTAGGTGCTGTACGGAGGTAGGTGCTGGTACGGAGGTAGGTGTGGTACGGAGGTAGGTGCTGTACGGAGGTAGGTGCTGTACGGAGGTAGGTGCTGTACGGAGGTAGGTGCTGTACGGAGGTAGGTGTGGTACGGAGGTAGGTGCTGTACGGAGGTAGGTGTGGTACGGAGGTAGGTGCTGTACGGAGGTAGGTGCTGTACGGAGGTAGGTGTGTACGGAGGTAGGTGCTGTACGGAGGTAGGTGTGGTACGGAGGTAGGTGTGGTACGGAGGTAGGTGCTGTACGGAGGTAGGTGCTGTACGGAGGTAGGTGCTGGTACGGAGGTAGGTGCTGTACGGAGGTAGGTGCTGTACGGAGGTAGGTGTGGTACGGAGGTAGGTGCTGTACGGAGGTAGGTGTGGTACGGAGGTAGGTGCTGTACGGAGGTAGGTGTGGTACGGAGGTAGGTGCTGTACGGAGGTAGGTGTGGTACGGAGGTAGGTGTGGTACGGAGGTAGGTGCTGTACGGAGGTAGGTGCTGTACGGAGGTAGGTGCTGTACGGAGGTAGGTGCTGTACGGAGGTAGGTGCTGGTACGGAGGTAGGTGCTGTACGGAGGTAGGTGTGGTACGGAGGTAGGTGCTGGTACGGAGGTAGGTGTGGTACGGAGGTAGGTGCTGTACGGAGGTAGGTGTGGTACGGAGGTAGGTGTGGTACGGAGGTAGGTGTGGTACGGAGGTAGGTGCTGTACGGAGGTAGGTGCTGTACGGAGGTAGGTGCTGTACGGAGGTAGGTGTGGTACGGAGGTAGGTGCTGTACGGAGGTAGGTGTGGTACGGAGGTAGGTGCTGTACGGAGGTAGGTGCTGTACGGAGGTAGGTGTGGTACGGAGGTAGGTGTGGTACGGAGGTAGGTGTGGTACGGAGGTAGGTGTGGTACGGAGGTAGGTGCTGTACGGAGGTAGGTGCTGGTACGGAGGTAGGTGCTGGTACGGAGGTAGGTGCTGGTACGGAGGTAGGTGTGGTACGGAGGTAGGTGCTGGTACGGAGGT
>JAUCBJ010008639.1:0-33344 GCA_032718475.1 Nemertoderma westbladi | reverse complement strand
GAAGAAAATTTACTATTTATCGGAATCTTCTAACAGACACTATTCGAAAAGCTTAACAAGATTATTACAAATCTGAAATTATCACTAACAAATCGCAGCCTGCTAAAATGTGGAAAGTGATTAATAGCTTACTGAATAAAAAAGGGAACAGGGTGTGTCCAACTAAACTCATTGAACCTACAACCAAAACTGTTATAACAGATCGCAACGAAATAGCAAAACTGTTTTAAACACTTATTTCTCATCCATTGGGACATCTCTGGCCATTAAAATTCCACGAGCGAGTCGTAATCCCCATAGCTACCTTCCTCCTTCTCGAGCACATTTATTTGTGTTGGCTGAAACCTCAAGATCTGAAGTTTTTATTTTATCTACTTGATCCAATGATAGTTTCCCGATCAAACTAGTGCGTTTGGCTGCCCTGCAATTGCAGGTTGTCTGGCAGATCTTCTAAACTCCTGTATCCGCCAAGGTGTATTCCCTTAAGCCCCGTTCACATCCAACAGAACGGTACACCGCGCAGTGTACCGCAGGCCCAGCGGTACACCGCTGAGTGTGAACGACCCTGCGGTATTTGAGCGGTGACTGTGCGGTAAATGATTTTGATGACCGCTGACATGAACAACCCCACAGGTAGTTGTGCGGTACACCGCGCGGATTACCGCAGCCCATTGAAATAATGTTAATAAAATGATTGTCTAGACTGTTGAATTAACTGTGAACAGAGATAGACGAGAATTTACCGCAACGGAACCGCTGCGGTTCCGCTGCGGTTACCGCGCGGTTTACCGCTGGATTTAGAAACATGTTCAAATTACAGATTTACCGCACAGCTTATTCTATGGGGAAGTAAACCCACTCTCCTGTGACTATTATTATCATTATTGTTGTTTAAATAATTTGGCGGGGAATTCAATTGTAGTAATACAACCGGTTCTCTCGTAATCCCTTCATTAGTTTGGAACGAGAGAAGACCCCAGCATCACCCTCACGACCGTAGCTCCCAACTTCTATGTACGTAAAGCGGTATTTCGCATCGCAAACTGCCAGCATTATAGTGCTGAAATAGTCCTTATAATTGTAGGACAAGGATCCCGACTAATTTGGACATTGGATTTCAAAATGTTTCCCGTCAATAGCCCCGATGCAATTTGGGAAATTCCACAGTCGATAAAAGTCATCTGCAATAATCCTCCATTCATTGGCAGTGGATGGAAATTTTAGATATATTGGAGATAATTTATTCCATATAATTCCACATGTCTCGCCCAATATTCGGTTTATTGTAGACTTGCCGCGTTGAAACCTGATGGCAAGGGATTGGCGATGTATTGGAATCTTTTCTGTACCTGTCTCTACTAACGCGCGAAGGTGATCAAACCACTGAGGAGTCATGCGCAGGTACTTAAAAACACCTCGGGGTCATTCTCTCGGAGATGTTTGTAGGTCCCTTCAAACTCACTGATTTCTCGTCGACAGTTTGAAGGCCTGACCCACCACTGAGTTTTTCTTCCTTCGATATGCGGCAACTGTAAGTAATAGTGCCGCAACTTTCTTTCTATTAACCATTCTGACTCAATCTTATAGCATTCCGATGATTGTATATTTATATTATTATATTATGAATATGTTTATATTATTATATTATGAATATATATTATATTATTATATTATGAATATGTTTATATTATTATTGTTAGCGCTTTTAGTAAATTATGTTCTTTCACTCTCAATTTTTATCTATTTTGACTCTTTTCTGTTACTTAATAAACCATGCAAAAATGAAGGCAAGATGTCCAGTCTGATACAATAAATGGGATTGCGCTAGTGTACCTGTCAACAAGGGCCGCTCACTGTTTTCCCTTCGATGCATTGATTTGCTCTTTATTTCACTTAGTTCAATACGGTATTTGATTATCTATTGTATTTAACTGAGATACGATACCGGGAGGGTGTGACAACAAAGTATAACAAGTAAATGACTGACTAATTAATTCTGTAAGAACTCAAGTCTGGTGATTGTGTTTCCCTTTATAGGAAACGTATAGTGACAAGTCTTTGGCTCTACTTATATTGATTTCACTACAGTATTCAATTTGTGACAACTCTCAATCGTGATGTAATTAATAATAAGAGCTTTGCTTATATTAATGGTCTGAAATATCGCCATATATTAATTATTTAGTAAGTCAGAGGTATGACAATACACAAATCTGATACAATTGTCCAGATTATCACTGATACTTAGTTACAGCAACAGTTTAATCTGCACCCCCCCCCCCCCCCCCTCCCCCTACCCACCAATACATAACCGCAACATCTACCACCCACGGAAGGGTAGCACGAACTTATTTCCAAACGCACGTTCAATATGCAAAGCCAGGTGGTTTATAGGAATATAATCAATGCAGTACTCGTCTTCATTATAAGCCTCTTTGCGTTCGACCTGTTTTGTATTAAAATATATTTATTAAACGCAGGCTGACGCTCTTTATAATAATAATACCTAGGGATGCCAGCTTCCAGACTTTCAATCTTTACTGCCGCGCAAACCCCGCAGAGGAAGTTTTGGTTTGAGAGATCAAGCCCATCGGCAATTGGTGTTTCAATTTGTGATAAGCGTTGGTTTTGTTGAGTGCCGGTATTCATCTTCTCTCACCTCTTCAATGTCAGATGTTGCAAATACTGATAACACGAATAACGGTATATATTTCAATACTTGTCAATAGTAATATAGATAATTTAGATAACTATTTTATATCTGTACTGTTGAGCAAACTCTACATAAATTTCTTTTTAATCAGGTTTTTGTAGCTTTTCCTTGAGTTCCAATATTGGCTGGCGGAATCTAACGAGATATGGCGATTTTGCATTAAAGAGATCAGTTCCTTTTTGGCTCGAACACAGTCGGTGTCGAACCATGGTTTATTTCTCCCTTTATACGGCTGTTTCACATTGATGGAGTCTGATATGGCTTCCTCGAGAAGTTCCCAGATATAATCTGGAGAACCCTGGCTAGTTACAGAGATAGTGTTCAGCAACAGTTATTAAGGTTGTATTGGGGTGCAGAGCAAAGAGTTTCATATTTAAGCTTCTGCATAAAGCGGCTGGTCGCGAATCTATTGAGGTACTTGTAGAAAAGAGGTTGAGATAAAAGCGTATAATTAAATGTTGATGTTTTCTTATTGGAGTTTCTTTGATCGCAACGGTGGGGAGAATCGTTGATTTACTGTTTGGGTCGTTCATGAACAGTAAATCAATCACACTTTCTCCTTGGGGGGAGAGTAAATCGGTTGACCAGGAGTGTCAAACTCCAGACATACGAAAACAAGTTGTTCCAGACTCTCACATAAATCGGATCCACGGGTTCCTCTATCCAGTCTGCAGTTGAAATCGCCGGCAAGAATTATAGTAGACAGTGAGTCAGTGTGGGTAAGTGACTCGGAAATAGTGAACAGAACTTCAGCAACAGAAGTTTCAGGGGTAAAGTAATACAATAAAGTATGCCATGTTAGTGCGACATACTAAGTAATTTCCAGATTTATGTATTTCAGACGGATCAAGATGTGGCTTAGCAAGAACCAATAGGCCACCACAGGGACGCCCATTAGTTGGTTTTATAGCTGGTTGTATGAATGAATAATAACCTTCCAGTTCTATGGTATCATTTGTGATAAAAGTTTTGTTGAGTAGTAAAATATCATTGTCTCCATACAGATCTTCCGAATTTGTTGTTTCATTAATAAATCGGAACCCTTCCACATTCCACAGTAGTAATGAAACTGTTTGTCAATCAGTCTGGTCTGCGTTATCACATGATACCCTGCCCCATTGGTCTTCTGGTTCGTGCTGAGAGGACTGTAGAAGAGGTTCAGTTCGTCATTTTGGTTTTAACCCAAACCGTTCGCATTCTGAATTTGCCAGCTTATAATTCTTTATCCTGATCTCTTCATCCCGATGTCGGGATTCATGACCTTGTCTCGTTGTGATTGATTACAGATTAGATGGAATGCCCTTTGGGAAGAGTCGGGCAGTCGGGGTGAATCGGGAGACCATGTACACCATGGAGATGGATTCCCAGGCCCGTTAGATAGTCAGAAATTGATGTTTCAGTTTCCTCTAGTGCAACGTTTCCCAAATGGATATGCGCATTATTAGTTGTAGCAGATCATTTGCCCCCAGCCTGTTTTTTGGGGCAGCGCGGATAACACAGCCAACCCGGTTGCCATGGGTTATATGAGCTCGGTGGTTGGGTTGTAGACTGGAAGGATAGCTATTTTTTGGAAGTGTTGGGATCGAGTTGGGATGAGTGTCCGGATTAGTTGTTATCACCCTATATCTTGTAGGTTCTGCCGCGTGTAGTGATCTGTGTCCTATTGTGGCCTAACAACTTCGCTATACGACTGGAAGTTTTGTTCAATAGTCCCAGCTGAGGCAGTTATTCCAGCAGTTGTTACTGATGAAACGGTAGAGGGTATAGGAGTAGTGGCTGGTAAACCTTCTGCTAGTGCGATTAGAGTGGATTGGTTCAGCCCCGTCAACTAAATAAGTCATTGAGGGCTATAGCGCCTAGGGCACCATTGAAGGCAAAGGCTTGATACGCATCTGCACTAGAGATGATACAAGCCCCGCCCTGTCTATACTGGATGCTCCTCTACTAGTGTTAGGTAACCTAACCCAGGAGGCACACTTGGTTCAGGGTGTAACAAATGGACCCCTACAGTTGGCAGCAGGGCTGTAGGCCATGGATAGACGGAAGGTAATCAACCAACGGCTAGACATGCTGACAAGGTCGGCAGAAGGTAGTCAACCAACGGCGACCTACTGCAATGACGCTTGTAGCGCGTTGCGACCACAAACAGTTTACTCCCGCAACTGAAAGATATGAGTATGAGAACCCTCCAGGAGAAATACCGGCTCGGTCATCGCCCGGGTCAACAAGGACCGCGTCCCTCAGTGGTACACCAGGCTGGGGTCGATAAATTGGCTACTGGAACAGAGGACAGAGAGGAAAGAGGAACCAACTTGTTGAAATGTAAAAAGACACTAAAAATTGCTACAATGAACGCACGCACGCTGAAAGCACAGAGCAAACAGGGTGACATGGTCGCTTTGGCAATGGAATATAACATCGACATCATCTGCATCCAAGAACATCGGATTTGTCATGAAGACACTGCCATAAAGTACAATGACATTGGAAATGGATGGACGTTGGTAACAAGCTCAGCAGTAAGAAACTCGGCCAATGCATCAATTGTTGGAGTAGGAATTCTGCTAAGCCCATTTGCACTTAAGACCCTAAACAACATCGAATCTATAAATTCCAGGGTTATGATCGCAACATTTGATGGGAATCCCAAGACAACAGTTATATGTTGCTACAGTCCAACCAATGCATCAGAGCCAGAACAAGCAGTCAAGTTTTATGAAGAACTGACTGGACTTATTAAGGACATCCCGAAACACAATGTTAAAGTCATTGCTGGTGACCTGAATGCGCAAATTGGCCCAGAAGACATCAAGGGTTACACCTATAACACCAGTTCTAACAGAAATGGGTACTTACTTTTAGACCTAATGGAAGAATGTGAATTGATACCAACAAACAACACATTCGAAAAGAGTAAGGGGAAGCTATGGTCCTTTCAATACCCTAATGGAACCAAAGCACAACTGGATTACATCCTTATAAACAAAAAGTGGAGAAATAGCATCATCAACTGCGAGGCATACAGCTCGTTCAACCTAATTTGTTCGGACCGCAGAATTGTGACTGCAGAGATCAGACTCAGTTTGAGAGCCAGCAAACCCAGGACAAGCAAGCAAATCAACTATGACTGGGAGAAACTCAGAACTGACAATGCTGTAAAGGATGCTTATACAGTAGAAGTTCAAAACCGCTTTGAAGCACTTCAGTCAATGGATGAAGACCAATCCACTGATTCAATATACCAGAATACAATAACAGCCCACAAGGAATCAGCTAAGAGGCATATCCCCCAGAAACCTAAACGAAAACAGTATGTGCCATGGCAAAACTCTGAGGTTACTTGTAAGAGAGAAGATCTTAAGATAGCCTACAAAGTTAAAACCGAACAACCAACAACATTAACAAGGTTGAGAAAGCTAAGGACGATCTTAAATTGGCCTACAACAACAGCCAGGAAAAGTACATACAGGATAAAACTGAAGCAATTACAACTGCTCACATACAGCAACAATCAAGACTTACCTGGCAAACTGTAAATGAGGTATCTGGTCGGAAAAGTTGTGCAAAGGGGCGCCTCAAAGCCGATAGTCCTGAAGAACGTGTTGGGAAGTGGAAAAATCACTTCAGCAACTTGCTTGGGCAGCCACCAAACATCGAGGTCAGCCCTACAAGGAAAATATATGACAAGACACTACCTAATGAAACAGAAACTCCAAAGAAGCATTAAAAGCATGTCCAATAATAAAGCGAGTGGATTAGATGAAATCCCAGCGGAGGTATGGAAAACTGGAGTGCTAAATAGACCATTATTGAATGTTTGCAACCGGATGTTAAAAGGGGAAAAGCCACCACCAATTTGGACTAAAGGTCAACTAAAGCCTCTCCATAAGAAAGGAGACCTCGGCATACCAACAAACTATCGTGGGATCTGTCTGCTTGTGGTAGCTGCCAAAATATACAATAAAATGATTATATATAGGATTAGGCCTCACATAGAGAAACTACTGCGTAAGAGCCAAAATGGATTTCGACCAAGTAGATCAACAATAGCTCAGATACTTGCACTACAGAGACTGATTGAAGGAATTAAGTCAAAGAATCTCCCCGCAGTTATGACTTTTGTGGACTTCAAGAAGGCATTCGACTCCATCCATAGAGGTAAAATGCTTGAAATCCTAAGAGCTTATGGAATACCAGAAGTAATTGTTGCTGGCATTGGATTGTTATATTGTCACACAGAAGCGCAGGTACTCTCACCAGATGGTGAAACTGAGTATTTCTCAATCCTGGCTGGCGTACTGCAAGGTGACACATTAGCACCATTACTATTTGTAATTGTGCTGGATTACGCAATGAGGACGGCCACAAAGGGTGAAGATCTGGGATTCACACTTCAAGAATGCAGAAGTAGTAGATATCCGGCAACTACAGTCACAGACATCGACTTTGCGGATGACATCGCCCTGCTCTCTAATACGCTAGCAGATGCACAGCTTCTACTAAATAAAGTGGAGAGGGCTGCTAAGGAGGTTGGATTGCATATAAATGCTACCAAGACCGAATTCATGACCTTTAATGTTGATGGAAACTTGACAACCATTGATAATAATCAACTAAGGAAGGTCGATGACTTCCAGTACCTTGGATCATGGATAGAGAGTATCAAAAAGGACATAGAAGTTAGGAAAGCAAAGGCTTGGGTAGCTCTATCAAAAATGGATACCATCTGGAAATCAGATCTCTCCAAGCACCTGAAGACTAAGTTCTATCGAGCCACAGTGGAAAGTGTATTTTTATACGGGGGTGAGACCTGGACACTGACTAAATCACTTGAACAACGAATTGATGGTTGCTACACAAGACTACTAAGGGCAGCCCTAAACATCAGCTGGAGACAACACATGACAAACGCCGAGCTTTATGGTACAATACCACCTGTATCAACCACCCTCCGTGAACGCAGATTAAGATTCAGTGGGCACTGCTGGTGAAGTAAAGACGAGGTCATACCAGATCTACTTCTCTGGCAACCAACTCATGGAAAGCGTAGTCGTGGACGACCTGCCATAACATATATAGATCAACTTGAAAGGGATACTGAACTTGGGAGAAACGAAATTACGACAACTATGGAGAATCGCGAAGCCTGGAAGGATCTCATTTCCACTGTCCGAGTTCGCTCGACCTAGTAGTAGTAGTAGTGCGATTAGTTTATCTTTTGCTGTAAGTGTTTCGTTCTTCACGAGTATTGTTTCATTATGGGCATCGGCCACTCGGCTTACAGACGTCATATATAAAACATTCAAACGAGTGAGGCTGCTCAGCATCGCGCGTTTGTCATCATTTGAAGTGCTACGTTTCTCTTTAGCTGTCTTAATTATCGATATAATCGTGCTAATTGTTGAGGAAAATTCATCTGAATCTGGCGTTGCCATTTTTTAAAATCATATAAAATCATGCAGTCATGTAAAGCAATCAGTAACAGTATAGCAGTAGGCTAGCCGATTTAATATATGATTATACAACATATAACTTGCAGTTAAATATACTTGAACAGCCAAAAGAACCACGGTATCTGCTGGAGTGACCGGAGTACTAAATCACCAGTCTGTCCTACGCCAAGCAGTCCTGAAGTAGTACAGGGGTTAATTAAACTACCCAGTGAAAAATGTACATGCGTATCGCAAGTGATTTTAAAGCGTCATGCGTTTTTATTGCGGCTCAATAAATAGCGATAAACCTCTTGTGATTCGCATGTGATTCACATGTAAAATAGGGAAGCGATTCCACGCATGCAATTCACAACTTATTTTACACATGTGATTCCGTGCGTGAAAATAGCATGGGAATCACACCTCATTCAACGCTTATTTTACGCATGTTTTAAGTTTTTAGTTTTACATAAGTTTTACACCATGAGATTCTCATGCGTTAATTACCATGCGAATCGCATGAATTTAATTACACTAAAGATTCCCAGCAAAGTCATAGCATGATAAGTCGCTGATAAATTTCTACTAATTTCGCCGGCTAATACTCTGCTAATTTCGCCGGATAAAAGCCGGCTTTTTGGTTCCAATGTTCTTAAAGGTTTCGAAGGGTGGATTTCGAAGAGAAATATCCGTCGTTTAGTAGACTATTAGCCTTCGATTAGTAGTTTACGAAGTAAGTAAAATTAGTAGTAATCTAGTAAAATTAAGTAAATTTAAATGCATTTAATTAATAATTATGCTTCTATGATCATGGAAATATGCATTATTTGCCTGATAAATTATCTTCGTTTTCGAAGACAATTAGCAGCTATATTATAAAGAATTGATAATCTTTTACATAGGAATGGACCACGCAGCATGCAAGCAGCATGCAGCATGCAAGCAGCATATAAAGAAATTACCATACGCTGCGAATGCTCATCAGGTTTAAAAATCTGAAATTTGGATTACAAATTTCAGTTCCCAGTTACGAATTTAAATTCCCAGATACGAATTGTTCACAGTAATAAGTGTTTCTGCTAAATGAATCTGAACCCTCAGTTACGTTCTTACATCATGTTCTAGAATATGGTTTATTTATTAAATAGAAAAATAATAGCCTCAGGCCGCGTTCACACTACCGAGTCAAAGTCAAAGTCAAAATAAATAAATAAATATAGCTAGCTAGCTATAATCAATAAGTATACATTATATAGGTAGTGTGAACGCGGCCTAACGCCATGAAAAAAACATTAAACTTCCAAACGCCCATATCTCAGCTATTTACTAAATTAAATTTTTTTACATAAGCCTATTTGGAATCCTTGCATGGTCAGAACTAACAAATCAATTTAAGGTTGAAAAACTGAGATGGGACTGGTGCTGCAATATCGCCGGCGGTGACACTTTATTCAAACGCTTGTTAGCTAAAGAATAAAATATAAAAATACAAATTCTGGCTCAGTCACTAAGGATAAGGGCGGTGAAACTACTGTAACTCTGCTTCATATCATTCTATTCATTAAAATTTGTATAAAAGTTAGGGGGGGGGGGGGGGGGGGGGGTCGTGTCATATTTTTGAATATGACACTAAATTACAACATTAAATTTAAAAGTATTCAATAATTAATAAATAATATGCTTATGCTTCTCTAAGTATGGAAATATACAATATTTAAAAGAAAAATTTTCTTAATCAAAGATTGAATTCACATCTCTCGGAGGGCGTTGGTTCAACCCCACATGGGGGCTGAGGCAGTTTTTGTTTCGGCACGAATGCTTTGAAGGGTCTAGCCAGGGCGCTCTGCTCTGTCTTGCATCCTTAAATGGTAGCTAAATGACTACTGGAGTTTCCTCAGGGAATTATTGTTCTGGGGGGGGGGGGGGGGGGGGGGCTGGAAATAAGTTGCCAGAATTTGTGCCTGGCCTAACTGTGGAAGAATATTCCCTGTTCGCGCTTTTAGACCTTTAGCAGTTTAACCTGCCAATTTTAGTTGTCCTCTTGTTTATAAATCGACTTTAGCCTATATCAATTATTTAGTGTACTGAAGTTACATCAGCCGAAGCCAGTCTGTGCGCGATCATTCACCCACAGTTAAGGGAGACTGGATTCGGAAGCCTTGAAAGTTATTGCAATGTAGACCTACTGTATTATTCGATTGATCGTTACTATATAATCTCTGACAATATATTTACTTTCGGGGAAATATTAACAGTTCCTTTAGGACGTGGCGCTTTAAGTATAAAAACAGAGTTATGACTTATACTAATCACAACTAGATGGCCACAGAGTTTCGTAAATAGCGCATTCTTTAGGAGATGCTTTATTATCTTTCACACTACTTCACACGACCTCACACTACTTCACACTACTGCGCACTAATCTGCCGACCGTCACTGAATTTGATCATATATAAGGAAGATCGCAACTGACACTTGTAGGGATTATGAAATAGCATTTAATTAACACAAAAAAAACTATAATTTAAGTCGCAGTTGCTACCGGTAACCTGTTCCTCTTACCTTCAGTAATCAAGAAGATTGGGGGTTTTATGATTATTTATCGGTATTCTCCAAATATATCAGCAATATACATCAATATAACAACAATTAATAACAGACCGTAGACAGAAGTAAAATAATGCGGTGAACAGTCAGTATGTGTTACTTATGAAGGCCCGGTGAGACGGGTGGTGAGTGGATTGTCAGTCAGAAGGTTGGTAGGTGGGTCAGGAAGGATAATGGAAGGTGTGAGCCGGTGATCCAGGTGTTGGTTCGTCAGATAATAGATTTACGTTCTTATAATCAAAGCCATCTGATGTTTAGGCCAAAGTCTGAAACTTCTGCACAGTAGTACAGAAGATTCCAAGCCAGTTCTAAGGCTCAGAAAGGTAAACAAAGACAGTAATGCATGGTGCGAGTTTCCATAGGCCCCTGTCAGAAATAAAGTGAAAATCGCTCTGATTGGCTGAGCAGAACAAAGAGGTTCCACGTCTACAGGAAATCAGCTGACAGATTTCGTCATCTGGGCTCTAATCTCTTCCCGTCACGTAGGGGAATAAATTCAGGGCTATTTTAGAGTATTCTGCGCATTGCGGCAAAAATGACTTCTTATGTCCACAAAAGCACCTACACTGCGCATTGCGGGAAAAATGACTTGTTATGTCCGCAAAAGCTTTTACACCGCTCCCAGAAAATGGGATTTAAGTCTATAAAATATAAAAATCACAGTTTCAAAAATATAAAAATACTCTAAACGATTAGTCCTTCTTTCGTGAACGGCGTTTACGAAGTTTTTTGAGGCTAGTAAGAGTCCTTTTCTCTTTGGGATGACCCACTTTACTAGGAGGGCTATAACTCCTGGGGGAGGGGTGCAATACAATTGCATCGGAAGGTTTAGGATTACGGTCGGTATATCCACCGGTTGAGGTACCCGGTTGATCGATACCAACCTCAGTGGAACAAGGTCGAACAACCTTTAGAGCGCGTTTCAGGACAGCAGCTCTTACTGGTCCCTGACGGGTCATTTGCACGAGAGCGGTAGGCGGACTGTGAGTAGTGAGAAATTTCCTCGGTTTGATGGTTCTTTCCAACTCACGTTCGCGGGCTCTATATTCATAGGGTCGTCTATGAACTTCTTGTAGTTCTGGATGCGAGTTCATGAACAAGTCACCATATTCCGGATCTTGACGGATGAAGTTGATCAAGTTATAGGAATTAAGGTCGTTAGGATTAATATTCCTAAGATACTTGCGAACAAATTTGGTCGAAATATTCTCGCCAACACGCTTCATTAACTCGTAGCTAGGTGTGCGAGATTTTTGCTCAACTGAAGCAAAGAGATATGGGTAAAATGCATAGACTCCTTCATAGGCACGTCCAGGGTAGTACCGATGACGTGATTCGCAATGGAGATCTGCGTTAGCTTCCCAGACGCGAATATAGCAAAGGGCAACCATTTCGTCTACGCTTTCTATATCTCGGTTGAAAGGGCAATCAAAACTTGCGTGTCCTTTAAACTGGCAATGATGGCATTGAGTCATAAATTGAGGGCAGACTGCGAGGGTGTGTAAGTTATTGAGTCTACAATACGCACAATAGATCTCCAGGGTAGGTTGATCTTAAAAGTAGGAGCAGGGTACGCTGGAGTCCACCGGGGTGAAGTGGTCTCGTGATGCGCATAATCGGCAACGTTTCCTAGAAACATAATTGGCATGCCGATAATCATATGCGGTGAGACATTGTGGACCTTGATACCATTCCAGGACGTAGTCGTTGTCACTGCTTCTGGGCGCTGTGGGTTGAATCTCCTCGGACTCTAAGCAAATTGGTTCATCTTCCAATTGCATAGCTGAGGTAGGTCTAGCTGTCTCCTCAAGCAAACCCACTGTTTGGACTTCCACGATAGAATAACCTGCGTGTGGATTCGGGGTCTTTGTATAACAGAGGAATGTAAGTTCTGTATACAAACGTCCTTGAAAATGGCGAATCCAGCACTGTCTAACTTCTCACTCAGCAGCTGAGTCTCTTAGGCTGAGCTTAGTCAGAGCGCGGTCCTTGAACTGACTATCAACGTTACGGAACAGAGTCAGAAAGCGCCTAAAGCATTCGAATCGGATGAATTTATTGTGTTCATCTAGCTTGGCGAGTTTGGTTCCGAGTAACAAGGGATGGGCGCGTATAGTGCGACTGCACACATCGGCTAGCCAACTGACAAGTGCGGCGTTCTTGAAGATAGTGTATATAGCTAATGAGGGACGAAGTGGAACACTCATGAAGCTATAAACAACACCAGGTGCAGTTAATGGTCCGTCGAAGTATAATCGAGAATAATGATCACCATATACTTGTTGATAGCTGATAGGGTTTCCGACTTTGAAATTCCATCCATATTCTAGGAAGGCAAGATGTCCGATGGAGGTTTGTTGTACTTTATTGATGCCGCTGGATGTATTGGCATATATAGTTCGGAAGAAACCTCGGCCTTCTGCCCAGGGAGCAATCAGCTGGGTGTCTACGAAAGGATATGGGATATTCTCCATGTTCCTGAAGTCATTCTGGAGATCTCCATAAACAGCTGAGCCGATTTTAAGGATTCTTTCGTTAAACAACATCTCGAGCACTGGCTGGGGTAACATCGATCCATCTATACCCATGGCCGGTTTGCGCTCGGTATCAGTGACGTAACGCTGTGCGAGTTCGAATTGTCCATGTCGGAGTTTCTTTTGTATCTCGGTGAGAGTCTCAAAAGAATAATCATCACGTCGGAACACGCTCGAGTAAACACATGGGTAGAACCAGCTAGTCCACGTATGTGTATCATTCGCGTAGTTCCCAGTTCTCCAACCAGAACGCTACCTTTGTTATCGTAAGTGACAACTCCATACATTTCGATAACGTTAAGAGTTTTGTTCCACTCTTTAGTGGCGTTTTCTATGGTCATACCCACTGGATGCCATAAGGTGGCACATTCGCTAGCGTCAATCAACCGTCAATATCGCTAGCGTTCGCTAGCGTCAATATGCCATCAACACGAGTGGCCTCGATTGGCGGACGTTGTAACATAGGAGCGTCAGCTATAAGATCTCTAGATCTTAGGTTGATATCAACCGGTTGGGGTTGTACCGTGGCGAAGAGTTTGTCTCCAAAATGGGGAACCATCGAGGGATGAATTATGGTTTTGATGGCTTATGATGGCTTATTAAACTATCAACAAACGCTTGCAATGGCTGGGTATATCGCTCCCTGATACCAAGATCATCTTCTATCAACTCCGTCATAGCTGCTATATGAGTTTATTGCTATTATAATTAATTATAATTTAGGCTAGCGGTCGTCGCTGCCTCCCCCTGAATGCCCCCGGACAGCACAAGATCCTCAGCGCTGATGTACTGTCATCGCTGTGCCTCTCACCAACGTAGTAGCTACACAACAACAACAATAACCAGCGTGAGTCACTCCACTGTCCATCCCAAGGGCTTAGAATTACTTCAGGTTCTTGCTACAGAGGCAGGGTAACTTTCACAACTGCGACTCGCTACTGTAATCATACTTTAGTAGTAACATTCACCTATAAATGCACAAATTCCACACACCTGTCACAAATTGTACACATTCGGGCCATTTGTCCGTTAGTCAAGTGCCTTCCAGAATGCCACGTTATTATTATGTATCCCTGGATACTAGCAGGGTGCTATTTATTCCGTATGCTATTCAATGGGGCAAGCTTTCTATTGTTCTTTTAACTCGCTCCTAATTCTAGCGTGGTTGTTGCTATGGTGACATTATGGAAAGCTAGCAGTAGAATTAGGGTAATTCTCATGCATACAGATCTGGGATGCCATTTAATAGTAATTCTTTAATTGTCAATATTCCCCTTTATACATGATTTATGAATTTTATCGGCTATTGACTATACACTGGAGATTCTCGCACACTAATATACTTAATAGGGTGAATCTCCGCTCCCATGATCTATTAATTAATGGAATTTTGGGAATGTTATAAATTGTATAAATTTTATCAAATTTATCAAATTCATGAGAGGATATGAATTTAAAATTTATTCCCGTAAATTTTATTATTTGATATTAAAATGGACACAATTTTATTCCAGAACAGGTCTGGGGACTAGGATCCTTAATTCTAGGAATTTTGTCTTTTTAAGAGTATCGGTAAGTGCTACGATATCTTAATCGACTAGAATTTTAAAGGATCTGAATTTTAACAGATTTTTTATTTATAAATTTTCTTGGTTTACAAACTCCTTAGAGTTTATTTGTCTGCTTTTTACTCTATTATAACATTTGTTTTAATAGATTTTATAAATATTTATTAAATATTTAATATTCAAGATGGGCACCTATCTATTCCAGAACATGTCTGGGGACGTTAACCACTGATTCTAGAATTTTGTCTTTCAAGTATATCGGTGGGTGCCGCGATATCTTAATCGACTAGAAATTCAGATGGTCAAAGGGTTTAACAGATTTATTTTGCATTTTTACGCTACTGTTAAGTGGACATCATTCTACTATATGTATCATTTAATATATGGTATGAGAGCAATATTGCAAGAAGCAATGTCAGTGAGAAGAGGCAAGTCGTTTCCAAGGTCTACCCAGAGCTTGGTTTAGCCGAGACACGAGGATCTGAACTTTGCATTCCTAATATATGGTAGTATGTATGGTAGGTGTATTAGTATGTATAGTAGGGGCGGTATTGTACTTTCATAAGTACGGACATTTCATCTTACTGTAGTCACGTATTTAAAATATGATATGGACAGTAAGGAAAGAGAAAATGGATTATTTCTCACCGTTAAACGAAATATATAAAAAAAGTAATTAAGTAATAAACACGAATATATATTGCACTAATCTACTGAATAATCGCTAAAATAATATTCTACTAAATAAAATTAAACAAAACGATTATAATTTTAAAATTACGTAATAATACATACATAAATATAAAAATAATAAAAACAAATACAAAATAATGTAGTCAGTCACACACCCACTCCATACGCTGTTACATTGAGGAGTCCCTAGATGTTTGTTGGATTAGGGAGGTGGTCATGGGAAGAGTATCTTGCCTTCCATAGTTTCCGGATAGTTCTCGGTCTCTTTCCAGTAAACATAAACTACCAACTGGGCGATTGAGTTGTTGTGTTTCGAATACAATTCCAGGTTTCTTAAAAGTTACGTCGCATGACGACGAGTTCTACTGATCGCACTAAACCATCATCGGATATATGAGTCTCGATGATACGACCCGTCTGCCACCGCTTTCGTGGAAGATCTGATTCCACAATAAGGACCATGTCTCCAGCGCTGACGTTTTCTTGCTGCGCAAACCACTTTGTTCGAAGTGGTAGCGTAGGGAGATAATGTTTTTCGAAATGGTCAGCGAAACGACGGGATAATAACTGCATAAGTTGCCAAGTTTGTCGGCAGTATTCGTCTCCGTCCGTGATTTCCGATTGCGGGAGCATGGCTACAGGTTTCTTTAGTAGGAAATGCGCGGGTGTTAGCGCTTCTAGGGAGTCGGGACTCGATGAGACTGGCATAAGCGGTCTCTCGTTAAGATAGGCAGCAATTTCTTCCATTAACGTCCGCAAACGTTCGTCAGTGAGATACGCGCAGCACGGCACTATAAAGTGAAATGCGGTCTTCACGCTCCTTATCAATCTCTCCCAACTTCCTCCCCACCAAGGGGCGTCGGCGGCGTTGAAGGTCCAGCTAGATGCTGTTACCCTTAGCTGATCATCTACCTGTCTTTGGTTCCAATCTTTCACATAAGCTTTGATCTCATTATTGGCACCAATGAAGTTCGTTCCCTTGTCGGATGTCATCGTGTTGCTAGTTCCAAAGCGAGCGATCTGTTGGCGTAAACTCAGTATGAAGCTGTTGGTAGATAGATCGTTCACCATATCTAGATGGATCGCTCTACAAGTCATACAGACAAAGATGACACACCATCGCTTGACTATAGTCCTAGCACGATATACTTCAATAGGGCCAAATAAATCCACACCAGTATTAGTAAAGGGTGGTTCATAGAAGCTTACTCGTTCCCTAGGTAATTCTGCCTCTCGCTGTGTTAAAGGCCTACTGAATGCTTTCCTACAGGGTATACAGTTCCTAAGAACTTGGTTCAGAGCTCTACGGGGCTTAGGGAAATAATAGCGAGTTCGAATTTCGCTAAGAACTCGTTCTCTACCAGCATGGTAAAGCCTACTGTGAAAATCTACAATCATTTTGATTTGTATTTCAAGATTTCTATTGAGCATGGGAAACTTAGTGTCAAAGGACAATGGAGCATTAGTTAGTCTCCCTCCAACACGTATTAACCCATCTATCATTGTGCTAGAGAAACGATCCCTTAAGCGCATCTGTGGATTTCTCAACAACAGGAAATACTTATTGGGATCTTCATAGCATTGCAGAAGTCTCAGTATCTGTTTATTGGTTTCCTCATGCTCTTGGTAACTGATCTTCTCCATCAGAAACCTATCCGACACTTTGTAAGTGGGCAGATCGTTAATAGCATGGACCTTTTCGGATATTGTTGGAGCGGTATCATTAGCGATCTTCGTCCTGGAATAGTGATGATGGAAACATCTCTTGAGATACACAACGGCCTTACAAAGTCGATTCCAGGAGCTATAATGATTTATCGCTATCTGCAAGAGAGGTGAGAGTCCTTGCGAGATGTCTAGTGTTCCAGATTTCCAGTCTCTTTCTCTGATTTCTATAACAGATTTGTTCGTGGTGGGGGAGTTTAGATCCATAGCGTCGTCCCTGGAGATGTGTAATACAGACAGATCTATCACGGGTTTAAATAACTTTGATTTACTCATCTGGGTTATAGGTTTTACTTTCTCCGCTCCCTTGGCTTGTCTAATCTCAGCCGTGGTGAGATGAGGAGGCCATTCATCCTCTTCTTTACTTAGGAAGTCGGGTCCACCTAGCCAGTCTGGAGTATCTATCAGTTCTTGAGGGGTTGCTCCTCTAGAGGTGATGTCGGCTGGATTAATCGTCCCAGGGCAATGTCTCCATTGATCTACATTAGAGCGACTAAGTATAATGGCTACTCTGTTGGTAACAAAGACGCTGAACTGGCAGACTTCATTGGTTATATATTCCAGAACGAGTAAAGCATCAGTCCAATAGACAGTTTTCTCCAGTGGATAGTCGATCTGTTCTGTTACATTCCGGCCGATGGCTGTAGCATATAGAGCCGCCTTTAACTCCGCTCGAGGAACTCGTAGTTTGTTGTTTATCAAGGCCTTAGAGGTGACCAAGGCAACTTTAATTCCATCTGGAGTTTCAACTCTCAGGTAGGCTACTATACCTATTCCCATATCGCTGGCGTCTCCAAACACATGGAGTTGATAGGAATACGTGGGGAGAACGTGACCAAAATATGAACGGGAAATCCTAAAGTTCTCGATGGATGGTGGAGAATCTTCCCATTTCAACCACTTCTTTAGTAGTTCTCCCTTAAGTGGATCATCCCACGAGTGGTTTTCAAGCCACATTTGTTGTACTAAGCTCCGAGCAACCAATATAACTGGGCTAATAAATCCCAATGGATCGAAATAAGTGCTCAGGATACTTAGGCAAATCCGTTTAGTTCTAACTGGATTATCTCGCTGTTTTAACTGGAAAAACAAGATATCTCTCTCCGTGGCCCATTTTAAACCAAGTGTTTTGGTTTCCGGAAGATCGTCCTTGATGAGGTCTAGATCTTTAACACCTCGGTCTTTTACCGGGATCGATTCCAGAAACTCACGGGAGTTACTAGTGAATTTGGTTAGTCGAAATCCACCGCATTGCAAGCACTCCACCATTGCTTTGGCAACATCAATGGCTTCTTCCACCGATGGGAGGGACTTTAAATTGTTGTCCATGTATATATCCCGTTTGATGTTGTCGATAACCGCTTTAGAGAAGGCGTCTCGGTTGTAATCAGCACTACTGAACAAGCGTTCGAGGGACTCGAGATGATCCCGAAAGCCTGGATGGTCATCCAGTACTCCACCGGTTTTTGGTTGAGGTCTCCTTCAGGCCACCACAGAAATCGTAGGCTGTCTCGATCCCTATCCAGCGCCTTGACTTGTAAGAACATGCCTTCTATATCCGAAGCAAAAGCGATAGAATATTGCCGCAGTCTTAATAATATTCCCAACAAGGATTGGAGTAAGTTGGGTCCCGGCAACAGTTCTGAGTTCAGGGATTGACCCATGTAAAGGGCGGAGCCGTCGAACACTACCCGGACTTTGTTGGGTTTACCGGGCTTGGGAACGTAATGATGTGTTAGATAATACATTCGTGGTTCATTCTTTTTTCTGCTAAAGGTCGGTTATTTATAAAGTTGGGTTCTCGCCGTCTGAACGGAAGACCAATCTCATAGCGACCTTCATCTTTCAAATAATGAGTTGTCGTTTCCTGAATCTGCTTGGCTCTCACTTCCTCGACGGACAAAGCTTTGTTGTAGGAATTAGGCTCCACGGCTTCTTGAGTAAAGAATCGTACGGTGTGTTCATCATGGATTTTGTTATTATATCGATCTATCACTTCGTTCAATTCGTCATTATAAGTAAATTGTCCACCATGCTGATCGATAAGATGGCACAAGTTTACTTGGTTTCGCTTGCGTCCTTCTGGGATCCTCTACGAGGCGCACCCACGAGGCGGACGCTGTCCCACCACCCTTGGGGCCAGTCTGACTCCGTTTTTATCAGACCGGGCCGGAGGGTAGCCCGATGCTTCCCAGGTTCAATTTTCAATCCCCTGATCACACCGGCACAGCTCGTCGGTGTAGCCAGATGGTCGGCTACTGTCAACTTACTGTGGCCTGACTGTACATTGAGCCAACTCAGAGAATCAACCGGCGGGTGGACCAGTCGATAGCGATCGAGCATCAAGGTCGCCCTTGAGCCAAACCGACGGTCTTGTCCCAAGTGGGCTTGCGCTACCCAACATGGAATATTGACACGTTTTCACCCGCCTCGTCGGCAGTATTGAAAGACAATACTGTCTAGCTTAAAAGCTAAGAACAAGTCACCACTTACTAGTCACTGTACACGTGTACTCAACAGATGCTCACGAAATCAAGTACACAACGGTAAACACAAAATCGGACACATACCATGCACACACAGAGGACATAATCGGGAAAGACAAATCGGTGACAAAATCAGAGGGGACAAAATTGTATTGACTGATAAAAGAGTCGAGAGTACCTTATTTTGCCGTCAGGGCAAAATAACTTTGTGTGCACAAAGTATGCTGGGGCGCAGTAAAGATATGGTCCTACTAATAACCAGCGGCGACTGAACCGACTGGCAAGGTTTCCCATACTCACTCGCAGTGGCCATACACACACTCACGTATACCACGTACCCACAGCAACAGGAAGCTTAAGCAAACTGCCACTGATCGTCCACACACAAACCACAGATTCCAGAGTATCATTTATTCGGACCATACTACAACACCATCCCCTCCTTGCAGCAGATATTCCAGGTCCTACCTCCATTCCAATAGTAGTACCAACAGAATCATCAGAATCCTGCCCATTCCGATGCAACACCTCCATTCCAATAGTGCTACCCTGGGAAAAGACACGTTTTGGCAGCCGATCGGAGACAGTAAAGAGTCTGGTCAACTCATACATACCAAACATAGACCTGCCACATAGACCACAGATCACACCAAGCCACCACCTCTACTGTGTACAGGACTACCAGTACAGCAACAGGCCGACTAGACGGTACCACGGCACCATGTTGATTCATGGTTCGCTAGACACGAGGGCCTTCAGTAACTCCCTTGCACTATAAAATCGATTTAACGTGTCCCTAGACCCTCACGAGTCCGCCGCCGCCTGTTTTGGACACCCTTATAGAGACCTCACCTCTTTAGTCATCCAAGCTTGATTGTTGGTGAGGAGGTCGATTGTATTTTCCTCGTCATACAATTGGTTAATATCGTCATTGTCTGAGGAGTATGGTGTTCCCTCAGGTGTGGTTTCTCCCTCACTGATTTCTTCTTCCCATTCACTCACCTGATGTACTCTCTCATTAGGGAGTCTTTCCCTTAGAGTTCTACGGGAAGGTCCAGTGAAGTACCAACCTACTCTCGTTCTTCACGCGTACGTTTGTAATGGTTGCGGTCGAGCAGGCCGTTTTTCTAATGTCTCAAGCGCTTCGTGCGCATTTTGGCCCATTAATATCTGGACCCCTGGATAGTCAGTGTTGAATCTAGGTATATTATGTTGCTGGGTAAAATGGTCTTCATCCCAGTTGTAAGGTTCCACTTGGCTAGTAGCAAAGTTCTTTATCACCACCATTTTTACTGACCTTACGCTATGTTCTCCTAGTTCATCCTGAGGAGTGGACAACGCACCCACGTAGTAATCTGTGGCTACTGTGGATTTCCAAACCTGCATAATTCCTGAAAGGTTCAACTTAGTTCGGAACTTGGGTTGTCCAGCAAAGATGTCTTTGGCTAGTTCTTTGTCAATGAATGTACCTGTGCTGCCGGAGTCAAGGAGGGCGTTTACTATCAGGCTCGTCCCTAGCCCATGGACTCTCAGCTGAACCACAGGAAATTCCCGGATTCCGACAGAGGAAGTTGGCGCTTTCCAAGATGGTTGTCGGTCCGGAATAGTCAGTCGAGGATCTTCATTGTCAGTTTCAGTCTCATACGTAAGTGCTCGATACTCCGCGGTGTTTATCATATAACAGGATTCATTTTCGTCGGAGAATTCGTCCGTGTAGAATCCTTCCATCTCAGAGCTGTGGTCAGGGTCGTTCACATCACTGAATTGGATATGTAGTTCGGGCTCACTTACCTGACTCGTGCGGGTTCTGTCAAATTCTGTGTGCAGCAAGATATGATGTTTTGCGCCGCACATTGCACACCTAGCATCTGAGTAACAGGTCCGCTGTTGGTGTCCTCGTCTTAGGCAATTATAACTCAACCGCTTATCCCACATGACATCACGTCTATCCTTAAGGGATTTCTTCAAGAATTCATCACACCCACTCAAGCAATGTGGCCCGTCGCACAATGCACATTTGGGTTTGATATTACTTACTTTAACCTGTGTGGTGTTGTGCACACTTGTTCTTTCCTCGGGCTTTCTTAGGAGGAGGAGTTGTTACCTGTTCTCTCCTGTCACTGGTTTGAGACTTAGATTTACTTACGTCTTTTCTCATTTTATTGACATAATAAGATCTTTCAGTGTCCTTACCGCTGTTTTCCTCGTATGAGGTTTGGCTTTTGCCATCGTCCGTATAACACACTGGTGTTACCTTTCTCCTAGAAACGGGTTTTTCACTCACCTTACTTTCCGGTGTCTTCTCTCGGGACTGCTTTAGGAGCTGTAATCTTACCTCACCATTTAAGAATGACATGAGATCAGCCATGGTAGGGTCTCTTTGTTGCTGGTCCATTATATAGAGAACCCATTTGTCCCAACGAGTACCTACTCCACCTTTTGGCAAAGTAGATGCTACGGCTCCAACAACCATAGAACTCTGATATTCCTGAGACTTACCTAACCAATCTAGCTGTCTACAGATCTCCTGAATCTCATCGGAAAACTCTATAATCCCGCTGCTAAGAAACTTTCGGGGCGCTACTAATTTCGCATACAAGTACCTAGCTATGTTAGTCCTATTACCATACCTGATGTTTAGTGTATCCCAAACTTGTCTTAATCCATCTGGATGTCCAATAAACTTTAACGCCATTAACTTGGGAGGTCCTTCCAGGCACTCAATGAGGAATCTAAGTTTCTCTCCGTTAGATGGTACAGAGTTCTGTATGTTATCTTTATAATATTCATTAAAAGGTAACCATTTCATCTCATCTCCATTGAACTTGACGACCTCTCCCACCTTTACCGCTTGACGGGCTTCAGTTCTAGCCATTTTACGTGTAAAACTTTCTTGAGCCATTGTATTATTTAATATCGAGTTATCGGTATATAAATTTCTCGGATTATGATCAGATCTGTATGGGATATCATTATCAAAGGGTTTATAATTACCCTTAATAGGGTTTACTATACGAGTTTCTACTTCACTAGCAGTATAGATGCGTGTAGGCTCCACACCTTGCGCATGAAATACTTCACACCTAACAGGTTGACATATTGTTACAGGGGGTGGTGGTATACCCATTTGTATATTTACTAATTTATCGCGCTCTAAAGCGATACTTTGTTGCACTTCTTGCAACTCTAACCTACTCTCTCTTACTGTTCCCTTTAACTGCTGAACAGTCCCTTCCAATTCACGGACCTGCTGTGAAGACCTCCTTTTATGGTCTTCCAGCTGCCCGAGCAGGCGATCCATCCCCCACCGTCCCTCGTCTACCCACTCAACCGCCGAAGCGGGAGCCGCCAACATGGTAGCCGGGTGACGCGTGGGGACGACGGGAGACAAGTCATTTATGTCTTGCTCGGCGTCCAGGACCGGGAGTGATTCCGGGGCTAGTCTACTGGGCATAGGTAGTTTAGTACTGTGCAAAGGGAATTTAGAGTTAGGTTCTGGAAGTACAGGGGTCTCTAGTACTGGAGTGACTTCAATGACGGGCCTAATTATTTCGGGCTCATCTACTATAGTAGGGAGTCTTTCTACTCTAATACTTTGGTCTGTAGGCTCAGGATAACTTAAATCTACACTAGCTAGTTGCCTTCTCACAGCCGGAGGCAAATTAGGCAACTTCTGCCGGTGTGGCGTTCTTCTACGTCCACTGGAACGAGATTTATTTCCTCTACCTTCAGGATCTGTTGTATCGCCCTCATCAGAGGATGTAAATCCCTGTCTCCTGGGAGTAGATCAACTCAGCAGCTGCATCTGAGTAGCTGTTCTCCGTTTATTTAAGTAATCTTGCTTCGCTTGAAGATTTTCCAACTCTAGTTGGGTTGTCTCTTCAGATGCTCTTTTTTCTGCTTCAGCCACTGCTGCTTTTCTTTCAGCCTCTGCTGCTGCCGCTTTCCTTTCAGATTCTGCCGCTGCCGCTGCCGCTTTCCTTTCAGATTCTGCCGCTGCCGCTTTCCTTTCAGATTCTGCCACGGCCGCTGACCTTCGGTCTTCTATTTGCTTTTTCTTTATCTGCTCTTCTTGGTCCATAGCGATGAGGATGCTTTCATCAAATTTAGCCTGCTCCGCGGCTAATATTTCCGCATCTAACGAGTTTGACACAAATTTGGCTCCCTCACTATTAGGGTGAAGTCCAGCTAGCCGTCTCCTTAACACTTTGACACCTATAAATTGTTGATAGTCCGACAGATAAATGTCAATAGCATCCTTCTTCTGAGGTTTCTCGAATGTAGCTTCGCCTTCCACCTGAGAAAAGGTAGCATCTGTTGATTCTCCGTGGGTCATGCGCTCGGTTAGCTGAGCTTTCCATTGTGTCGTTCCCTGGACTTTAAGACTCACCCGTTGGAACCAAGTTTTTACAGCCACTTGCAACGATGTGTCTTGGCTTCTCTTCGAGGCTTCCTCAAAGGCCGAAAGGAGTAGTCTGATCCGTAAAATTCGTTCTCGCACTTGATAAAGCAGCTATCCCTGCTCTTGAGGTCCTTGGCGTTGTTGAAATAGGTGTTCTTCTAATCGCTCCAAAGAACTGAAGAATCCCTGGACATATCCTGCTGCCGACCTCTTCCACACAGCTGGATCTCGAGTGTTCCTTACTACTCCCATCCTGTATAAGTCCTCCCAGGCAGCTTCCGATAAGTTAAATAGGAGTCTGGGTCCGGGGAAGTTCCATTGCGCCTCTACAATGGACCTCAGTTCCTCCATCGTATATCCCGCATAACTGTCCCTGGTCGATCGCTTACTTCCTGCGCCTTGATTTATTGCCCTTAAAAGGCGCGTTATAAATAAATTATTATTATTATTATTATTATTATTATTATTACTTCTCGCCCAATCGATTTGATGTTCCTCCACAGCTATCAACACTCTAGTGAGTACGGCTCCAGGAAGAATTAGAAGTGGATCCGGATAAACCGCTTCTGCCATCCTTGCTCCGATCTCGGGTGTCAACTCTTCGGTGTCTGAACTGCTAGAGTTATCAGGCTGTTGAGAAATAAGTTCTCGGTTTAGGTGTTGATGTGTTTAACAGCTGCCTCTTGGTCCCGCTTGACTTGAGCCCTAGTGCCTATGATAGACCTATGGTGCTTTACTAGCCTAGGGCCTGATACTACTACTGTAGGGATGACTTTTCTTACAGTAGGAGGGGACTTGGACTTTGGTCTCAGATGTTCTATACTCCTATCTGAGTCACAGACTGTTCTTTCTAGGAGACTATCTGACAGTGTTTGCTTTGTGTCAGCCATGATTTATTTTACAGTTGAATGCCTACTACTATAACGACAGTTAAAGCAAGTCTAGTAATTCAGTATCAACTGTAAGCCTAGTAATTAATTACCGATACCGTTACTCAGTGTAACGTGATATATATATAATATTAAAATACCGGTATACACTTATAGTATATATAAGTATTATTATAGACTAGGATTAGTCACAGAATACCGGTATATAATTTCAGCCTAAATTTATATAAATATATATAATAAGCCCACCGTAAATACCGGTAATGTCAATTATTTTATAATAACTGAATTTCTGAATTTTAGGGTTTCTTCCCTTTTACTTATTACTGTTATTAAGCAGTAGTCCAACTGATATTAAGACCTAATTGATGTATAACAGGCCTACTATTTTATAAATCTGTTTGAATTGATTTATAATATATATACCCGTATAATGGGTTTTGACAATATTTGAAATAAATGTTATTGTTTCTGGATAAGGGGTCACTACACAGATGCTGCACGCCCAGCAAGGTAGAACTATCTGCTTTAGTGTCCAACAAGTAGCACGCGAGACACCAATACAGACACCTCCACTCTACTAAGTTACTTATTACTACAAATTACTTACAATTACAGTTTGAGATTACAATCTTCTAAATAAACACTAAAAAGTTACACATACAATTTTTAGGGTAATTTTACAAGAAATCTACAAACCAGCCTAACAAGGAGTTAGAATTTCTGGTTCTTACAAACTGACAGGAAACTATGGTATTGGAAAAACAATAAAGCAGTAGTAAGTAAGTTGCGTTGTCCAGATAAGAAAATACCACCATCTGACGACTTATAGTCTTAGCTCTATAAGTACTATGTTATGTACAAGGAGTGTCCTTACCTAGAGGTTAATTACCGAAGCCAACCAGAGCTAACGTGCCTATTAACCACATTACAACACAACTATACTGCCTACACACTAAATTACTTTCGGAAAGCACTGTACGCTAAACCCTAAATTAGGTACAAGTACTTATAAAACAAATAACCAGCAGTTAAATATACTTGAACAGCCAAAAGAACCACGGTATCTGCTGGAGTGACCGGAGCACAAAATCACCAATCTTTACCTACGCCAAGCAGCCCTGATGTAGTACTGGGGTTAATTTAACTATAACGGTATGTATAACAAGCACAATTACTGTAGGAATAAACTTGGGGAGTTGGAGGTTGCGAATACTCGCATAGACTCTGAATAATAAATATTACGCTACCTGTGCAGACTATTTAAACAAAATACAGACCAAATGCTGGCAGACTACTGTCAAGCCTAAATAAACTACAGTATATGCAGACTCTGAAATGGTTAGTTAGTAGGCATTTTAACCAAGTAGTACGACTTATTCTTTCGGGGGGGGGGGGGGGATTTACCTTACAACACTGGATGCCCCCACCTTCCTAACTAGCACTTTATCGGACAGATACTCTACATACACTGCAATCGCCTCAGACCTAACAACAGCTAGACAACAATCTGGCCTACAAATTATTTATACAATCTGAGCAGGCTTACACGCCTTCTGCTCAATATTACACTTACAGATAAATAAAACTGACAGAAATAAGTAAAACCCCAATAAAAAACCAGGGCTGCAGTCCCCGATTAAATATCAAGACCTACCGGTATATAATTATCACAATCAAATAATACTGCTGTACCTATACCTGTAAGCACCGGTTCGGCTAGTTGGGCAGTTAGGCCTACAGCTTACCATCCGACCAGTACATTCGACTTTATTGCCTATGGTGCAATAAAGAAACTTAAATCTATTATTGTTCGCGCCTTTAGACCTTTAGTTAGCAGTTTAACCTGCCAATTTTAGTTGTCCTCTTGTTTATAAATCGACTTTAGCCTATATCAATTATTTAGTGTACTGAAGTTACATCAGCCGAAGCCAGTCTGTGCGCGATCATTCACCCACAGTTAAGGGAGACTGGATTCGGAAGCCTTGAAAGTTATTGCAATGTAGACCTACTGTATTATTCGATTGATCGTTACTATATAATCTCTGACAATATATTTACTTTCGGGGAAATATTAACAGTTCCTTTAGGACGTGGCGCTTTAAGTATAAAAACAGAGTTATCACTTATACTAATCACAACTAGATGGCCACAGAGTTTCGTAAATAGCGCATTCTTTAGGAGATGTTTTATTATCTTTCACACTACTTTACACGACCTCACACTACTTCACACTACTGCGCACTAATCTGCCGACCGTCACTGAATTTGATCATATATAAGGAAGATCGCAACTGACACTTGTAGGGATTATGAAATAGCATTTAATTAACACAAAAACCACTATAATTTAAGTCGCAGTTGCTACTGGTAACCTGTTCCTCTTACCTTCAGTAATCAAGAAGATTGGGGGTTTTATGATTATTTATCGGTATTCTCCAAATATATCAGCAATATACATCAATATAACAACAATTAATAACAGACCGTAGACAGAAGTAAAATAATGCGGTGAACAGTCAGTATGTGTTACTTATGAAGGCCCGGTGAGACGGGTGGTGAGTGGATTGTCAGTCAGAAGGTTGGTAGGTGGGTCAGGAAGGATAATGGAAGGTGCGAGCCGGTGATCCAGGTGTTGGTTCGTCAGATAATAGATTTACGTTCTTATAATCAAAGCCATCTGATGTTTAGGCCAAAGTCTGAAACTTCTGCACAGAAGTACAGAAGATTCCAAGCCGGTTCTGAGGCTCAGAAAGGTAAACAAAGACAGTAATGCATTGCGCAAGTTTCCATAGGCCCCTGTCAGAAATAAAGTGAAAATCGCTCTGATTGGCTGAGCAGAACAAAGAGATTCCACGTCTACAGGAAATCAGCTGACAGATTTCGTCATCTGGGCTCTAATCTCTTCCCGTCACGTAGGGGAATAAATTCAGGGCTATTTTAGAGTATTCTGCGCATTGCGGCAAAAATGACTTGTTATGTCCGCAAAAGCACCTACACTGCGCATTGCGGGAAAAATGACTTGTTATGTCCGCAAAAGCTTTTACATTCCCTCCCCTTATGATTTATTCAAAGTCGAATATAAAATTTATAAGAAGTATGGTAAATCTTATTTATATTCACTTCCTATTTTTCCATCATATATAATAATAGGCTACACTTCCAATCTAGACAATATACGATAAACCAACCTACCATAACCGAACCATGTTAATTAATTAATTATTCATATCACAGTATAAACCGGATTATAACAAGTGAAATTTATAAAACCTAAGAATATTAAAAAACAGAACACACACAGAGCACAATTATAGTACCGGAATTCTGCACTGATACAGTAGCACAATTAAGATTTAAGCTATTTTTTTTGTTCCACCACATATACAGTATTCTGCACTGAAATATAAAAATATTAATAAAAATAACTATTCAGGTACTGAACTGCAAACTGAGCTGCAATATGTTGTACTGTACCGGTTACCTGGGATCATGGATCCGGAAGTCAGGTTAGGGAGGACCTTTGAATACGTAAGGGAAAGGCATGGGCAGCCTTGAATAGGCTTTCCAGGATTTGGAAGTCACCGAGAATTAATCGGAAACTTAAGGTCCGATTATTTAGAGCAGCAGTAGTTCCAGTACTCCTCTACGGGAGTCCATGCTGGGCTCTAACTGCTGAGGACACCAAATATCTGGATGGCACATTGACAAGAATGCCACGCCGGGCTCATTGTGTCAAGTACAATGCACACATCTCCAACCAGACACTATATAACATTGGAGGTGTCTCATTGGTTCCCCCAAGCTTGACACTAGAACAAAATCGCCTCCGCTTTGCAGGACATTGCTTTCGCCGTGAGGACCAGCCAGTGCATAATCTTGTACTTTGGCAGCCCCATGGAGTGAATAAGCATGGTGGACAGCCCATGACTTTCTTGAGACGCATCTTAGATCTTAGATCTTAAAGGACACTGGCCTTAAAGATGCGGATGATCTAGCAAATGTCATGGGTGATAGGGAGTTGTGGCGGTGCAATTTTGTTGACAAGCCGGCACAGCATTCTTAAAAATGCAGCTGCAGTGCAGCATGCCGATCCTAGTAGTAGTAGTACCGGTACAGCGGTAGGTACATGTGCACGTCTGTACGTACTGACGTACTTGTGCTGATGTAGGACGTGCTGATTGTACACTTGTACATGCTGACCAGGGTGCAAGACAGAAAATATCTGAATATTAAAATGTTAAATATTAAAATTTGAATATTAGATAAATAATTTAAAAATAAAAATTATTAATTTATAATATAATTTATCGAATATTTATATTTTATTTAATCGACAGTTCTAAAGAAATGCGATAACATTGTACTAATTTACTGCTAAATATGGTCCAGATAAAAATATACGAATTATTATTAGTCAGTTAGTAGGAATAATATACTAATACTAATATACTAGTAAAATATACTGGATGTATTATAATTTTACTCTGCAGTATTTGCCGGATAAAACATAACATACAGTAACTAAACTAAGCATAACTAAACAAGGTAATGATCCAACCTTCGAAAAGTCTACAAATTTATCCATAGCCTCGTTTAACTTTGCCACTAGGCGGCACAAGTGCCGCCCAGTTGAATCAATTTGCCGCCCAGTCACAGCCAGAGTGCCTTCCTAATATAGTATATCTGGACTAGCCTCAGCCAGCGACCAATCTAATATGTATCAATCCCAGTAAAGTACCTACATAAACTTCTAAAGGAATAAGTGATTGACAGCACAGAGACTTCAATGGGTGATAGCCATAGTACAGTAGTAGTAGTAGTAGTGGAGGGATGAGTCAGTGTCCAACCCAATGCGACCTTTACTAATGTTAGTAAAGGTCGCCTTTGGTCTAATCATTGTGTAGATGTCTATAGATTCCTGATAGGCTTACTGCAGTTAATAGGTGCCTCAGATGGATATTGGATAGTTCCAACTTCCAAGGCTGCTTGCTATCACCATACTTACCTGTCTGGCACCTTTAACCCAGCCCTACCCCTGTTAAGAGTAGTCAGTTTTCAGTATATGTGGGGCGAGCCACGAAGTGAGTGAGCCTTAGCGTAGTGGTACCATTAATCAACCTGTCGTTCTGTCGTTCTGTCGTTCTGTCGTTCTGTCGTGTTCAATTTTAAACGTTAATAACTCGGCCAATCTTTGATGAAATCTATCCAAACTTGGTACACATGTTGTTTGGCAAAAGTTTAGAAATTTTCCAAGTAGAATTTCAGTGTGGCCTTCGAGAAGCTAAGATAATAGCAGTTAATTAGTTAATTAAGTTATTACGGTAAAAACACCATTTTCAACCTGCCTTTTAAAGGAAATTAATTGTTTTACAGTATAAGATTTAAATAATTATAATTAAAAATTATACAGATGTAATCCCCATACGCCATTCTATTATAGTTTTTAATTAGTTCAAGTGATTTGCTTTAATAATTGTGTCTTTAATTGATCTAAAGTAATTAAAACGGCAAAAAAAATTTATTCTCATTAAATACTGCTCATTTATTGGCCAACATGCTGGTACATAGATGGGATGTGTGTGTCATTCCCAGTTGCTGGGAATGATTATTGGTCAAGTCTCTGCTGCTGGCTGGGAGTTGTTGCTAAGACTAACCAGAGAGGAATAGTAATAGACAACCAGTATTGCTATTCCAGCCCAGACAGCATTCTTTAAATTCACTATAAATGTTGTATTGCTATCTCAGGTGAATGACAGATATCATAACATAAATACTATCCATGGCATGGCTGTTGTGTAGGCTTCTGAAATAGTTTATTCCACAATGTATATGTCTGGTTATTTTTTAATTGAATTTTTGCAAAGTAGTAAAATTAATGTTCTTAAAAATAATATTATTATTTTATATGTAACCTAGGAAATTAGCTACATTTTTTCGCTGCAGCTTTAAGAGTGTACATTAATTTAATATTATTTCAATACCCATATTACTACATCGGCATAAGATGCGTTGGCGTTGTATCACACATCTCCACATATCACACATATCCACATAGATGTATCAACAGTTACTCGCACAGTTTCGAAACTTCGCATAGTTATAACTGTATAAAGATCGTCAGTCTGCGTTTAGGAAAAATATTTTATAACAAAACAGGACAAGCGACGAGCGCAACGAGGCATATAATGAAGACGAGTACTGCGTTGACTAAATTATTATATAAACCACCTGGCTTCACATATTGATCGCATCCCTAGTTATTATTATTATAAAGAACGTCCTAGCCTGCGTTTAAGAAATATATTTAAATACAAAACAGGACGAACGCAACGAGGCTTATAATGAATACGAGTACTGCGTTTATTATATTCCTATAAACCACCTGGCTTTGCATATTGAACGTGCGATTGGAAATAAGTTCGTGCTACCCTTCCGTGGGTGGTAGATGTCGCGGTTATGTATTGGTGGTTGGGAAGGGTGGGGGGGGGGGGGATTAAAAGGGGTGAACACGTACTGTCCCCCTTTCTTTGATTGATTGGTGGTGTGGGTAAATTTCTCAAAACCTGATTTTGTGATACAGTCGCTCAATTTTAATTTGTATCTCATAACTGGGCCTCGTGCTGCGCGAAGGCCCCACGAACGTGTTACTATTAGTATTCAGGAGAGATTTAGAAGTTTATTAGTCATTATAAACTACCCCGAGACGGCAGGGCTTACATTGCATCATTGCTTTATTATGTAATAAATTGGTTTTGAAAATTAAGTGTGTAACTACTTAATTAGGGTTCGTCTATGTACATTTATTAATAATTTGATATAATTATAATAATACTATTATTATTTTATTAATATTAATTTACTAAGTTTTAATAATGATTTTTATGAAACTGTATATTTATTTATGATACTGATATTATTTTTCTTATAAATTTAATTATATTATTTTTAATAAGTATAGGCCAATGTGAAGAATATCAGACTTTCTGCCGTTATATTTCACTTTGCAGTTACCCCCATGTGAAGAATACCAGACTTTCTGCCGTTATATTTCACTTTGCAGTTACCCCCATGTGAAGAATACCAGACTTTCTGCCGTTATATTTAACTTTGCAGTTACCCCCATGTGAAGAATACCAGACTTTCTGCCGTTATATTTCACTTTGCAGTTACCCCCATGTGAAGAATACCAGACTTTCTGCCGTTATATTTCACTTTGCAGTTACCCCCATGTGAAGAATACCAGACTTTCTGCCGTTATATTTCACTTTGCAGTTACCCCCATGTGAAGAATACCAGACTTTCACACTACAGCTGAGCAACAGGTATGAGGCTCTTGCCTCTGAGGCGGCAGATCACTGTGAGGGCTATACTGCCTTTACAGAAGCAGTTAAGTTAGCAGCTGCAGAAACAGTTCCTGTATACCCTCGAAACAGGAAAAGGGCCCCCTGGACTGACAACAAAATTCAAAAGTGCCGAAATGACCTTCATAAGGCGCAGAAAGAGTCCCGACTCAAACAGACTACAGCGGCCAAGAATGCAGTTAAGGCTGCATCTAGGTCCCTGAACAGGCAGTACTCTGTTAATCTACAGGAGCTAATAAACCAACAGGTTGATGCCATCAATGATGCTGACGACAGCAGGCAATCATCCCAGGCATGGAAATCGATCAATCTGCTTACTGGGCGGAAAAGCCAACCAGCCACCAAGGTTAAGGCTGAATCACCAGCCGATCGCCTCAATGGTTGGAAAGCCCACTTTGAAAAGCTCCTCAATAATGACAGGGTATTGCCTGATAACTTTATAGAAGTAAAGGTGTCTGAGTCTGTACTCCCAGATATTCCCATTGGCGATATCTCCTTTGCAGAAGTGAAGGCTGCTGCAAAGAGCATTAAGACCAATCGTGCCAGTGGAGTAGATGGTGTTCCCCCTGAGGTCTTTAAAATACCTGAGTGTTTAAAGCTCATCTATCCCATCATAGTAGACATGTACCGTACAACAAGAGTCCCACAAGAAATGAAAACAAATAAGTTGGTGCCAGGTCCCAAGAAGGGCAACCTAACACTCTATGGTTCTTTTCGGGGAATCTCACTGATCTCGATTGCTGCAAAGCTATACAATAGGATTCTATTAAATCGCATCAGGGATCCCATTGAGAGACTGCTCCGTGGAAATCAGAATGGGTTCCGTAAAGGTCGTGGGACCATGGAGCCCATTTTGGCACTTAGAAGGATAATTGAAGAATTATCAAAAAAGAAAGACAGGCATCTGGCTGTTATCTTTGTTGACTTCTT